>PVJL010005209.1:47132-112812 GCA_004026885.1 Lyroderma lyra | reverse complement strand
GGAGGAGGGGAGGGAGGAGGAGGGAGAAAGAGAGATATGGAAGTCTCTTATGGGAGCGGCGGGAGCAGAGGACCTGGGCAGGGGGAGAAACCGTGGTGTTCCCGCGAAGCCGGCGACCCCCGAGCCCTAGCGAAGCGGAAGGCAGGGACCAGGGCCCCGAAACTGGTGCCGCACAGACGGCGGGGGACGGACGGGCACAGGCCCCGCGTTGTTGTCCACCCCGACCCCTAATCCTGCAGGCCCAAGGAGCAACGAAAGAGCCTGGGGTCTCCGGCGTCCCCACTCACCCCGAGCCCATCGCCGGCACAGTCCGTCCTCAGAAACTTTCCGCCCGCACGCCACGGCCGGAACTATAGGGCCGCGCGACGGAGGGAACCCGGCGCCTGGGCTGCGCGCGGCGCTGGGGCGGGGCTTTAAGGACTACGTCGGGCCGGGTCTGGCTCCTCGCGAACGCCAGCCGGTGCAGCTTTGTCAGCGCCGCTCTCCACAGTGGTATATCCACGACGAGACCTCTCCCCAAATCTCACATTTCTCTGAGTCCGGTCTGGGTCTGCCCCATCCCTTCCTTCCTCCCTCTCTCTCCATTCTCGGACTCTTCCCTCATTTACCTCTGCCTTCTTGCCACCTGCCCCTCGTTCCAGTAGCTGTGACCCCGACACTTTCGTTTCCTACTCACCCGGGCCCGTAGGTGCCAGCAGTGTAACCCTCTCTGATATTTGCCCCTCTTCCCTGTCACCCTCCAGAACCCTCACTCATATTCTTGGGACCAGTTGACAGTATGCTCTTTGGTTCCTGCCTGAGGAGTGCTCATAGTAAGCACACTGTGTATTTTTCTTAGCTAAGTTGAGCCAATTTACCCGTCAAGACTTTTCCTCTTGGTCTCCTTGGCACGTTGCCCACGTTATCTCCAACCCCGTGTTGAAGGCAACAGAGGGAACGTTTAGTTCTGCCCTGAGCGAGGTGCGCATTGCTGAGAGACGTGCGTTCAGGCTTCTCTGTGAGGCATCATGGGCCCTCATCTACCTCACCTTTGGCCACCTGGTGTCCCCAGCAGCAGCCTGTGCTTCAGCGAGGTGCTTGAGGTGGCAAGAAGTGACTTTCTAACCATGTAGGGAGCCAGCAAATGCCAGGTAGAGAAGTAGGCCTGAATGGATGCCAGCAGGGCTTGGGTAGTTGTGGTTCAAAGAAACATATACCACAAAGGTTACAAGAGAGAACAGAAAAATCTGAAGGCCTTAGGCCTTTGCCTCCTTTGTTTTTACTTTTTCTTTTCTTTTTTTAAAGTTGGTAGGATAGGGTGAGGTAGAGGGTAGGTCATAGGTCAAGGAGGGAGGAGGATGCTTTGAACTGAACAACCAAGTCTGACTTTTCACTGCTTGTTCTGCGGGAGACTGGGGGCGCCAGTTACTTGTAGTTCTTTCTTACCTTCTCCTTACATCAGAGGTGTCAGAGGAAGACAAGTCACCTGGGAATATCCCTGCCAGCATCAGGACCCAGGGTCCTGCAGACTGTCTTTATTTGCTTCAGAACTTCTCTCCTCAACTTGGCTGGTCTCACCACCTGAAGACCTTGTAATGCTTGAGCAGGCACTGGGATCTAGGTAAGTAAGGCTGCTTCCTGATTTCCTGGTTATAGTTTCTAATGCTTTCCCTAATGGGAGAGATGTGGCCAAGAACCTATGGGCAAGTGAGTTGATGTGATGATGACTCAGCCAGAGGGTCACTGTTCTCCTGGTAGTTCCAGCTCAGTTCCATGGACTAATTCATTACCTTATCTAGTCCTGAAGCTTAAGATTATTAGATCTTGGTGACTTAATTCTTTTGAATACAAACTTTTAGGAGAATAGAGAAGTTTTAAAAGGGTACTTTATTAAAATTGAAAATAAAAGAACTACTAAGAGGACTTCATCACTTAGGGGACATTGTGAGTGCTTTTTTGTTTGTTTTTAAATTCTTAGTAGAATCCCATTAAAAATTAGAATGTTGTTCAGTGAATATAAAAATCAGAGAACATCCGCACAAAGAGTTATACCGTCTTAAAGGAAATGCCTTTTAAGCCATAGCTGACTAATGAATTCCTTTCCCTGCCTCAAGAGACCCTCAGCATTTGCATGTTTCCATATATGTGTTAAAGAAAATCAGTGAGAACTTCTTTGCAAAATCTATCATCCCTTTTATTTTTTCCTGCTTTTAAACAGTGGGTTGCTGTCACAGAGGCTTTGAAAGGCAGAGTGGTTTGGTCTCCAGTCTGGCAGAGAAAAGGTTAGTGATAGAAACACTAAACCACTCACAGGTGCCAGGTACTGGGGCTCAAGGGAAGTTCATATATTCAATTCTCCTAGGGCATATGTTGAACATGTAGACCCCCAGGCCATGCCTACTGGATTGTAATTTCATGGGTTGGTGTGTGGAGTTTTCATTAATTCCCAGCATGATTTTTTATTTACAGAGACGGAGGGTGAGGAGTGAGTGAGGAAAAGGGGAAGTGAGAGGGTAGGGGCAAGTAGTGAGTCTGTGTGCATTCCTTTTCTGTCCCCTCCCTTTCATTCTCCTCTGCTGTCCTTTGCCTTGTGTCTTCCTTGTCACTCCCAATCATACTTCCAAGCTCCGGGCAATCCCTTTTTCCATCCCCAAACCACATTCTACTATTTCCACCAAAATGGAAGTCCAAAAAAAATTGTAGCTACGACCCTTCTCTCTTCTTTAAAAAAATTATTATTGGAAAATTTCAAACATAGACAAAGATAAAGGAAATGGCATAATAAATCCCATGTACCCTTCACCTCGTTTCTACTGTCAATTCTCAATCTTGTTTCATTTATATGCATACCTACTTCTCCCCAACATATTATTTGGATGCATATCTCAGATTGGATAACATTTTGGCTATTAATACTTCAGTATATATCTCTAAAAGAGAAGGATTTGTTTTTTAATTAATAAACTTTATTTTTAAAAGCATTTTAGGTTTACAGAAAAATGGAGTGGAAGGTACAGAGTTCCATATACTTTGTACACACACACACACACACACACACACACACACAATGTTCCACCCCAGAATAATACATTTGTTACAATCCATGAACCTACACTGACACCTCATTATCACACAAAGTACATAGCTTACCTTAGGGTTCACATTTGGTGTTTATGGCAGGACTGGGCAAGA
Organism: Lyroderma lyra; assembly: GCA_004026885.1. Classification (NCBI taxonomy): domain Eukaryota; kingdom Metazoa; phylum Chordata; class Mammalia; order Chiroptera; family Megadermatidae; genus Lyroderma; species Lyroderma lyra. Next base: position 109,641 of record PVJL010005209.1, on the reverse strand, counting down.
TGTCCATTGTCGTCCACCAGTGGAGCACCAGGAAATTTTGGGGTGACCGCCTGAATAATAAAATAAATAGCTAGTGGACCACAACACTTGGAGAAGTAGCCCTTTCCCTAAAAAAGTCTGCCTAGACCTGCTCTATAGGGTTGACAAATATGCAATGACATGTATCCACCATTGTAGTATCATCCAGAGTAGTTTCACTGCTGAAAAAATCCTCTATGCTCTGCCTTTTTATCCCTCCCTCTCCCAACTCCTGGCAACTACAGATCTTTTCATTTTCCACATTGTTTTGCCATGTCCAGAATGTCATACAGTTGGAATCAAACAGTATGTAGCCTTTTCATATTGGCTTCTTTTGTTTAGTACTATGCATTTAAGATTCCTCCATATTTGTTCATGGCTTGATAGCGCATTCCTTTTTAGCATTAAATAATATTCCACTGTCTGGATATACCACAGATTACTGAAGGATAGATATCTTGGTTGCTTCTAAGTTTTGGCAGTTCTGAATAAAACTGCTATAAACATCCATGGGCAGGTTTTTGTGTGGACTTAAGTTTTTAATTCATTTCCATTTTAATAAATACAAAGGAGAGAGACTGCTGGATCATACAATAAGAGTATGTTCAGTTTTGTAAGAAACTACTAAACTGCCACTTTGTATTCCCAGCAGCAATGAATGAGAGTTTCTGTTGTGCCACACCTTCATTAGCATTTGGCATTGTCCATGTTCTGACTTTTGGTCATTCCAATAGGTATATAGTGGTACTTTGTTTTAATTTGCAGTTCCCTAGTGATATATGATGTTGAACATCTTTTAATATGCTTACTTATCATCTGGTATTTTCTTTGATGAAGTGTCTGTTCAGTTCTTTTGACCATTTTTAAATCAGGTTGAGTTTGAAGTATTGTTTGTGTATTTTGTATAGCAGCCCTTCATCAGATACGTGTTTTGCAAATAATTTCTTCAAGTCTGTGGCTGTCTTCTCATTCTTTTGACAGAGAGAAACTTTAAAAACAAATAATAATTATAATATCAATATTAAATTTAAGATAATTAACAATAAACCCCTAATATTATCAAATACCCAGTCCTCTTTCGTATATCCAGTTTCTCATAAGTATCATAAATTTTACTTTTTTACACTTTGGTTGGTTGACTCGGGATCCAAGTAAGATCCAGGTGTGGCAATCGGTTGATATTATCTCTGAAGTCTTTTAATCTATAGATTCTTCTTCCATGTGTTTTTTCCCTTGTAATATATTTGGTGAAGAAACTATGGCCCCTGTGTTTTGATTGCTCTCAATCCTCCTTCAATCTTTTCCATAGCATTTGAGAAATCCACAAAGCTTCTTCACTCTAATAATGGAAAGACTCACCTTCCCCTCCTTGGCGGTGCTGGTCTTTTCTCCAGCAGCAGCTCACCCTGCTCCCCATGTGTAGCTCAGATGTCCTATCTCTGAGTACCTCCTCACTAGGATGTACTTTTTCAGTCCATCGACAAATATGTTTATTGGGTACCAGACACTGTTCTGGGCTCTGAGATTAAGCTATGAATAAGACAGGCAAGGTTCCTGTCCTTTTGGAGCTCATCTACTAGTAAGAAATGCAGACATTAATCAGGTGATCCTCCTAGTAAATGCATAGTAGAGCATTGTCACAATAGAATGCATGGGGATCTGCTGCCCCCTAACACAGTCTATTATCTCCAAAAGCAGAATAATAAAAAGAACAATAACAACAATAATAACAATACCAGGTACTGTTAATGTGTTTTACACACTAATTTACCATATTTTGCTGTATATAATGTGCACTTTTTTGCCCAAATTTGTGAGAGAAAAATAAGGATGTGCATTATACATGAGTAGTACTAATTCTGTATCTATATAAAAGTTTTGAATTTATTTATGCTTATGAGTTAAAAGTGTTACATAAAATTTCTTGTACCATAGTATGTTAAAAAATAAGTGGTAAAATTCCCTTATAATACAAAAAACAAGTACCTAAAAAGAAACAAATAAAAAATTAAAATAAAAGATAGTTTCCCTGAAAGTTTGGGCCAAAAATGCAGGTGCATGTTACATATGGCAGTGCATTTTATATATACATGGCAAAAATACTGTACTTAATCTTCACAACAAGTCTACCAAGCATAGTGTCATTGCACTCTCATTTTATAGGGTTAGAGATTTACAGCCACTGAGAAATTAAATCACTTGCACAAACTCATACCATTCATACTGATGATACTTCTTCCATTACTAGTTGAGCAGCAAATTTTTCTATGGCCTGTTGAATTTTAAATGCACCCCACAATCCCAATGAGGACAAGATAAAAAGAACCAGGTTGACACCCAGCAGGTGCATTTAGGTTAGACACTAGAAAAAACTCCTTGGCAATTGTTATGAGTGTGTGAGAGCAAGGAATCCTTTTCTGGCAATTTGCTTCTCCCTTGAATTTTCTGTTTTGCATAAATAACATGGCAAAAATAGAGGAATTATTGTAGGGAAAAAAGGATCACTCATAATTGCACCTTGTGAATTGGGTTCCTTTTTCCATCTTTCTGAACCATATTGAGGCTGCTGGACAGTTGGTGTGAGAAGGGAAGTAACTAAATCTGGTTCTGCCTGCAGGAGTCTAAAAGCAAGGATGTGGCAATAGTAGAGGTCAGCCCTTCTACCCAGGCTTCCAACATCCAGACTGACCCCCAGGACATCCACAGATGAAGACAGCTCTTCACAGGGGTAGGCACCTCTGTGTGCTTCAGTAGAGGGAGCTACATACCTTCTTACTGTTACAGGCCACTCAGGGAGAAGTAATCAAAGCAGTGTGATCTCCACGTGCCTTGTGGGAAACAGGGAGGGGAGAAAGGAGCAATCCATAAGTGTCAGGCAATTATCGGAATACTTGAAATGGTTCCAGGTCCTTGGGTGGGATCATGAGACCCCCATTACCTCATTTTACTCCCACTTCATTCAGCTCCAACCCTGAGCTGGAGGCACATGTGACTCCTGGGGTATCTTGGGATGTCTCAGCCTGCGCTGGAGAGATCTGTCAGTGCCCTTTCCCCCAAGAATTTCCCTTAGGCCTAGTGAAATGTTTTTCATGTGTGAAGTGCTTCAAAGTTTGTATTTTTCTCACATTCCCTTGTTTTTAAAAAAGTAGACTATTTCTTAGAGCAGTTTTAGGTTCATAGCAAAATTGAGTAGATACTCCCCTCATTTAAAATTTTGATTCTCACATCCACCTTATAAATAGGTAGGATTGGTATTATTATTTCCACATTTACATTTAGATTACATTTAGAATCACACAATAGCAAATGGAGCCTGGTGCTGAGGTCTTCTGATCTCTTAAGCCCCAGGTACTTTCTCTTGATTTCCACAGAGTGAATTCAGAATCTTTTCCTCCCCATAAGCATGGAAACCCCAGACCACCTCTCATTTCCAGAGCTTAGAAGCAAGTTTGAGAAGTTCCCCGAGTTTCCCCCTTCACTACAGGGTTCCCTGGAGAGTCCATCTGTGTCCCTGGTGGAAGGCCCACCCTCTCAGGTTCCGGCAGAGGCATTAGACCCAGAACTTGTACAATGCCCCAATAAGCTTCTTAGAGGTGGGTATTAGCAAGGATTGGATATTCTTCCCCGGAGATGCCCTTCACACCCGACCCTGCCTTGAATTAGAATCCCATAGGAGGACTGGGGACAGAAAAATGGGGTGTTCCCTGCTGTCCAACTTCAGACTCACTCTTTGAGACCCTGAATTCTGACAAGTTTCCAGAACTGAGAAGACACCCAGATGTCCAGTTTTGAAGGTAAATGATGTGATTAGGTAGGAGGGATCAGCTTGGGGGCCAGCTCAGGTCTGTTACATAAAACAGGCACACCAGAAAGAGAGACCCTCTGAAGTTTCTTTTAGGTGATTCAAAGTGTTCAGTTACGGCAAGAGACAGGGTGACAAGGCGATGGTGGAAAGACAATTATAGGAATCAAAGACAAAGAAGGAAATTCACTTATTCCATAGTTCTCTTTTTGCTATCCCTCTTTTGCGGTTTAAGACAATTGCATTGCATTTCTAATTATGTGGTGTGCTGGAAAGATTGCAGTGGTAGGAGGTTCGTCTGTACTGCTGCTCACTAGCTTTGTGACATTGAGCAGGTCACATCTCTGAACCTCAGTTTCTTCATGGCTCGAATGGGGAGTTGTACTAAACAGAAACTTCTACCTTCAACAACCTAAAATTCATTGGGTACTCATCTCACTTCTAATAGATGGCTTCATATCCAAAGCCAGTCATTTCTAGATATTGTTTTGTAAAAACCTGTGGACATTAATTAAAGATTTAATATATTTCCTTGAGCTGGGCTCAATGCCCTTTTTTTTTATAAATTGAGGATTCTTGACGGCCTTTCATGTTTTTTCCTCCTGTACCCTCATGTAAAATAACCCTTAGGTAGCACTTGATCCTCTACCATGCTTTTCACAGATCTTTTTATTCTCCCAGCATTCTTGTGGCATAGGTATTATTATTATTACTATATAAATAGCTAGGTCTTGTTATTACTATTGTTATTTCTATTAAATTGAATTAAATTAAATTTAAAATATAACATATATATAAGAAAAAGATTAAATGGTAAACTGAACAATAAGATACACTGAAAAGTAAACCTAATTTTGACCCCTGGCCTTTAAATTCCCTTCTCCAGATGTCCTTCCAGAAATCATCTCTGCATAATTGACATATGTTATCATGCCCATTTCACAGATGATGCACTGAGGTTCATCCTGTCCATGGTGACACAGATAATAAGCAGCAGAGCAGGCCTTTGACTCCATTCTCAGTGTTCCTCCTACCACACTACACAGTCTGGGAAGCTTCATGACATTAACTTTTAAGCTTTGTCCTCTCTGATGATATGATGGAATTGTGTTAAGTCAGTTGGAAAAAATATATATGGAGCCTTGATATCTCTTCCTCTGACTTGCACATCTGCCCCTTTTTTTTCCTCTAAAGTTTAAAAACATGTCTTTTTACCTCCCTTCTGCCTTTGATAAGGTGAGATCTGTGGCCTCGGGCACCAGCTGTCAATGACTGAATTCCTAGCCACTCAGGCTTGGACCTGAGAAATGGTGGCAGACCTCTTGCAGGGAGCCCAGGGAGAGCTGGGTAGACCCAGCCCAGGAACCTTGGCTGCTGGCATGCCTACACAGCACAGAGGACCCCTAGATCCTCTTTTCCCCATAAACAGGCATTGCCCCCTGGAGCGGGGGTGCAGAGGTACTTATGTTCCCACTGCCTTCCACCACATGCCCCCTGCATGAATCATCACTCTGTTCCAGATGAGGGTTTGATGGATCCCAGCTCTCCTCTTAGAGGCAAATACCCTGTTTTTTTCCCCTCTAGGTTTATGGATATCTCTTGGCTGGGCTTCATGGAGAAATCTTCCCTGATCATCAACCTGAATCCCATAACAGCCCCCATCTTTCAGTGGAGAGAATGAGAAGCCTTCTGTAACCCAGCATCACTGGCTATCATGAGGAAATTGATCAGGATTGGGGTGCAGGAAAGGCGGTTACTCCGGTCAAAGCGGCTTCAGTGGAGTCGCTTCCTCTTCCTACTGGGAATGTTGATCATCATTTCTACCTATCAGCACCTGAGGAGCCCCTGGGGCTTCCCCACACTGTGGGAAGCAGTCTTTTCCCGACACCCTATAAAATTGGCCAGCCGGGACCTCCCCAACAATGAGATGATGACAGTGAGGATTGACCCTCCAAAAGCTAGCCCTGAAATGGAGGGTGAGACACTGGCACCCCAAACCATAATGGGCAGGGATGAAGCAGTACGTGGCATAACAATAGAGAACATCCCTAGTGTACCAAGAACAGCAGCCAGCATCTCTCCAACAACACCCAAAAATAACTATAGCCCAAGAGCAGCAGGTACAGAAAGAGTGAAGGAAAAGGCCCCAACTACACCCAGTGGGGTACTGAATCACTACACCCCAACTTCAAGCAGGTCGACAATAAATAATCGTACTCCGATACCCAGGGGAGAAATGAAGAGCTACCATCCAACTCAAGCCAGGGGAAAGGTGGAGAAATACACTTCATCCCCACTTGGTAGAATAGTAAACAATTATGTACCATCCACACTCATGACATTGACAAGGAGCCATGGGATCTCACCTAGAACAACAGTGAAAGACAGTGAAACTATGGCAACCTACAAAATATCAGAGACCAACCGCTCCAAGGGAATAGTGGAAGAAACCACCCCAGCTACTCTCAAGGGAATAATTGATAATACCCCGACTTTCCTGATAAATGATGTAGAAACAAACATCTTGACTTCTCCAAGTACAGTGGAAAAGAACACCCTGACTACACCAAGAGGAGTGGACAATAACAGCTCCACCAACCCCTGGGAGCTAGTGGAAAAGAACAACCTGACAACTCCCCAGGGAACAGTCCTGGAACCCACCATAGCCATCTCTAAGGGGCAAGTGACTATTAGCACCAAGACAGGCAGCAGCCCAGAAGAAACCAAAGCCTCTACTGCTGCCTGGAATCCCTCATCCAGAGCCAGTGCACCAACCATTGGAATATCTTTAGCTACCTCTTGGGGGCTGGTGAAGAAACCATCCACAGCACTTAGCACTTCAGCAACCCCCAACACCAGGGCAAATCCGACCATCAAGGTCCATCATTGTGTGGTTGTGGAGCCAACCCCAGATGTGACTACTACCCTCTCCCCTAGCCTGACAACAGCCCGGCTCCCAGAGGTGCCCAGTCCTAGTCCCTCAGCACTGCCCCCCAGCTGGCCAGAACACCCCAAGGCAGAGTACCCCCCAGACCTTTTCAGTGTGGAGGAGCGGCAGCAGGGCTGGGTGGTCCTGCACATCTTTGGTATGATGTACGTGTTTGTGGCCTTGGCCATCGTGTGTGATGAGTTCTTTGTCCCAGCCCTGGGTGTCATCACAGACAAGCTGAAGATCTCAGAGGATGTGGCAGGTGCCACATTCATGGCTGCTGGAGGCTCTGCCCCTGAGCTCTTTACCTCTCTCATTGGCGTCTTCATCTCCCACAGCAACGTGGGCATCGGCACCATCGTGGGCTCTGCTGTGTTCAACATCCTCTTTGTCATTGGCACCTGTGCCCTCTTCTCCCGGGAGATCCTCAACCTCACTTGGTGGCCCTTGTTCCGTGATGTCTCCTTCTACATTCTTGACCTGATGATGCTCATTCTCTTCTTCCTGGACAGCCTCATTGTCTGGTGGGAGAGCCTGCTGCTGCTGCTGGCCTACGCCTTCTATGTGTTGACCATGAAGTGGAATAAGAAGCTTGAGCTCTGGGTGAAGGAGCAGCTCAGCAGGAGGCCAGTGGCCAAGGTCATGGCCCTAGGGGACCTCAGCAAGGTAAGGATAGGCTAGCTTAGGCTTCTCTAGCCTGCATGGAGCAAAAGGGTTGGGGGGAAGGCAGGGACTGAGGAGTGGGAAGTGCTAGGTCAGACTACAAGAGATGGCTCTTCTGATTCTTTTGCTATTTGTTCAACATGTAGAGTCCTATTCTCTGGCACTATGCTGGAGCTTTTCCAAGGGTCACCTTGACTTATCCCCCAATCACCATATAAAATGGCTATTATGATCCTCCATTGGTAAGGGAAGAAACTGAGGCTGAATGAAATTAAACCACCTGTTCAATGTCACACAGCAAATAGGAGGTTAAGCCAGGATTTGAACCCAGTTTGGACTGACCAGGGCTTTGGAAGTGACATTTGAGCAGGGCTTTGGAAAAAGTCCAAGGACATAGCAGGCAGGGAAAAATGATAATCTCTTCCGTGTGCATGGTGTTTAGGGTTTATCTAGCACCCTCACTTTCATTTAATCTTATTTGTTCACATTCCAGACTTGAAGGGTCTGGTGGCTTGGATGAGGTCTGAAAAGGGGGAGGGAATTTTTGGTTTGGTTTTGTTTTTAAAATATTGGAGAAGGTGGAAGCTCTACTCAACCAAATAAACCAGCCATGGGGGCAGAGCCCTCTCTCTGTTTTGACTGGAGATCAGATACTGGGAACTCTAACCCTGAGACTTTCAAAAGTTCCTTTCCAAGAAATTCTCTGTCCCCAGGAGGGAATCTTCCTAATGAAGTCATTGCATGGTTCAATAACCTGGCAGATTAAATTGCGAAAGTGATCTCTGAAAATTCATTTCAAACTTGTTTCTTTCTTGAGACTCCAATGTGAGAGCACCCTAGGGAACTCAGACCCCATTTCTTTCTTGCTCCTAAAGGTTGAGTTTGGGCAAAGGTTGGCTCATAGTCTGCCCGTATCAGGTCTCAGAGGAGCCACTGGTGCAAGCAGAATTTGCGTGCAAAGAGTGGAAGGATTTAGCTACTTAATCCAGAGCAGTTTTGATGAGTGGGCAGGATGGAAACCAAACTTAGCAACTTGTCTCGAAGATGTATAGTGCAAAGGACATGAAATATACTTCCTTTAGGATTTTTGAAATAATGTGATGTTCTGGCCAGAGCATGAAACTGAGAATCAGGAACACTGGATTCTAATCCAATTCTGCCTTTAACTGACTATGTGAGCTTGGATAGGTCCCTTCTCTTCTCTGGGGGAAATGACAGAGTCCAGCTAATCACCAAAAGATCCTGTCTAGCTCTAACATTCATTAGAATGTGTCCTGTGTCCAAGTGAGTTTAGCTCTGGCAAGTATAGCACAGTGGTTATTTGTCTGATCTGGTCAACCGAGATCTAATTGCCATATTTGCAGATTGCCCAAAAAGGAGAAATGTGCTGCCCAATGTAATACAGCCAGCAGATATCAGAACTGGAACCCAATATCCTAACTCCCCAGTTTAGCACTATTTCCCACCAGATTACTGCTCCACGAAGCCAGAGGCTTAAAAAGGGAAGGGAAGCTCAGAGTGTTACATCACTTACTGTGAAGAAACAGGGGTCTCCTTCCTAATGAAGTTCTCAGCACAGGCCTTGATGAGGATGGCCACGAAGCCTGGTAATCTGCTCTGAGAAAAGCATCTGGAGTTTTCAAAACATCTCTGACTTGCCTCCCAGTACTTAATAGTAATTCTGTTTTTATTTAAACTCTACAAATTCTAAATTTTCCATTTCATCAGAGCCAGGCCATCAAAGCAAACTTGCTAAACAAGTGAAGTACAATCATGATTTCAAAAGAGAATTGGTAACCTACTTAAGAGACTTTTCAAGGGCTTTCATAGCAGCTCTTTGCCAACCAATGAGAGCGGTGCTTATTACAACTCAGTTCTTAGCTGATTGTTGAAAGAGATCCAGGATGATTTTTAATTAACAGCATTATTTTAAAAAGAAGGTTGAATTCCTGGCTATCCATGAAAGCAAATCTATATTTATTTCAAATGAAAAACCTATAATTAGGACTTTCTAACCACTGCTGCTAAAAATTAGTGCAAATAACTCAAGAACTATAGCTGTTTTGAAATGTTTTTTTGAAACTCTGGATGTGAAGTTTCACCCCAGATGTTTTATAGCCAAAGAGAAGGAATTGCCTTTGCTTGTATCTTTATGTCTGTGTTTGGCTGCTCAAGATCTATCATCTGGTTAGAGGGAGATCAGTTATCCTGCACTCAACTGACAGACTGAGGGCAAGCCATTCTGTTTTGAATTCATAAAATAATTCTATAAAAATCCAGTCACTGATCTAGTAAACTATGTTGGTATTCATTTTGGTGGTTTATGCAAGAGTATATACTCACTCCTGTAAATTATTTTACTTTAACTATGAAAATGGATATGCCTTGCTCTCTCACTTTAACTGATTTATTACCTCTCCCTGACTAATGAGTCCCTTCTTTGAGCATCATCTCAGGAAGGCAGGGGGCTAGGGAAACTGGGCTTATTTAATCAGCCATGCCCCAAAGCTGAGAAGGTCAGAAAGAAGTGGGGCAGGGTCAGATAGGGTGGTAAGGAGAGAAGGAGGATGGTTGGGGAGGTAAGTTCAGAGCCACAGCTGCTCAGGAAGTCAAAGCAGTGGGAAGAGAAGTGGAGGGCAATGGGATTTACTTCTTCTTGGAGAGAAATAGGAACAAGGAAGACACCATTTACCTCTGTTGCCAGCCTGGAGTGAGGCATGGATGGGGTGGATCATCATTGCTACTAAATGGTAAAACAATCTTTGTTATCTTCCCAAGCCCAGGGTCTCATCCCTATCATAATTTCTATAACTATTTGGTTCAGTTTCCTCAGGGAACTCTTAACAGTTTTGAGAGAGAAAGGAGTAGGGGAGGGAATCTATACTTATGGAGGACCTGTTTCATACAAACATTATCTCAACAACTTCTTGTAAAAACCCTACAAGGAATAGATTGTTATCCCCATCTTGCAGATGAGGAAACTGAGGCTCAGAAAGGATAATGAACTCATTCAAAGTTACACAGCATGTGAATTTGGTTCATGAGTCTGGGTTTCAACACAGGCTCCACTACTAATTATCACTGTTGCCCCGGGCAAGTCAATGCAATTCAACAAACCTCTGTTATTAAGCACTTAAATGAAAAGCAGCGTGGGAAATAAAAAGACTGTGTCCCTTCCAGTAGAAGGGACAGGCATAGACGAGAGTAATTGTAATAAAGGGAACACTGTGCAAAGTGCTACAATGTCACTTTGCTTTTCCTCCAGGCCTTAGATTGCTCATCTGTAAAGTAAATGAAATGATCTAGTACAGGGATTGGCAGACTTTTATGTAAAGGGCCAGAGAGGAAATATTTTAACCTTTGTAGTCTCTGTCACAACTACCCAACTCTGTTGCTGTGTGAAAGCAGCCACAGACAGTGTGCAAATGAATGGGAATGGCCACGTGGTGTTTTTTACTAAGAGCAATATATATGAGGACAGACAATTAATTTTGCAAACTCCTCCTAGAAAAAAGTGCCATATGCCTTGTTGCTGAATATCACTATGGTCACCTTTGAAGTATTCCCCTTAGGAAGCTATGCACAGACACCAGTGCCTAGTCTATGCTTCAAAGCAATTTTGGAACATTTTTTAGAATAGCCATCAGAGTTGTCATCCCAAAATCTGACAATTAAGTTCTCAAACTTGCCACCATGCGCTTATGTTGGCAGCACTGTACAAACAACTTGGTGAGGTGATTTTGGGCACGACGACAGTTTTGATAGCCATTCCAGAAAAAGAGTTCCAAAACTACTTTGAAGGGTGGGCTAGGTGCTGATGTTGTTGCATAGCTTTCCAAGGGGAGTACTTCGAAGGTGACCGTAGTGATATTCAATAATGAGGTATGTAGCACTTTTTCTAGATGAGTTATTTAATTAATTGACCAACCTTGTATTCACAGGTGTTTTCCTACCTGAACAACTTAGAGACGTACGATCAGCAGAAAATGATTCATTTTCTTATTGAATATGCACCCAACTGCTATCTAAGGAGTTTCTAAACTGGAGAACCTTTCACTTTTCATTTTATTCTGCTCTGATAATCTAGAAACAGGATAAAGGTTTTTTGGAAAATGATTCTAATCAGAATTTACATAAGAATATTTTCAGAAAAAATAAATAACATAGCATCAGACATAGATATATAGTAACTATTTTAGAGTCCTTCCACATGAGCTGAAAAAAAAATCAAACCCTAAAATATTTCAGATAACATTGTCAAACTAACATGTAATGATTGGTTTGAGGAATTATCCCAATAAGGAAATGGTAACTGTTTGCATAATTATGAACACAATCTAATTTAGCTAGCTCTGCAGCTTTGTATCCAAATTTGAAATTCTCACTGTATTTGTTCTGGCAAAAATAATAGTTATCTGACCTGACTTGACTATTCATACTCACAGGAAGCCAACAAACAGCAAAAACGAGGTGCTAGCCTGTCTGAGAAGTCTTTTCTGTTTTTGAAGGACGATAAGCCTTTCTTTAGAGAGAGAGTTACAAGATTAGGACCAGTCATTTCCATGAGACATTGATTAGTAAATTAGTAATACACAAAGAGCTTGGTGCATTAGAGGATGCAAGGCAGGGAATGCAGCTGGTTTGGGTCCCTTGGAAAACCCATACTCAACATTCTGCCCGCAAAGTACTTCAGAACGTGAAACTCTGGAAGAAAGATGGCTACTCTTTCCTAAATGCACTTGGGGCTGTTCTCTTCCTGACGGGATTGTTCATGAAACCATCCAATAGAACCCCCAAGCAGACAAACCTAGTACCTCCTTAGGTTTCTTGTCAGGGTTGACATTTACTGTACTGCCAGTGCCTGCTGTGGAGACGGGGTGGGTGTGGACAGAAAGCAGCCACGGGCCCCTCCTGCTTCTGTGGGCCCCACCCATGCTAGGCTGCAGGGAATCCACTGTGCTGTCCAAGAGGCTTCCTAGCCTGGACTGAGGGGTTCCCTCCTTTAACTCTTTGACTAATAGTCAGCTTCTGCCCAGTTGTCAGGAAAAGATGGTAAGAATAGAATTCTTGATTTAAAGACTTTCTTTCCTTATAAAAATTTCTTGAGCTTTTAGTGTTCCCCTGCTAGTGGGTGCTAACAGATGACAAAGTCAGTGCATAAGAAACAAAAAATATTAATGGAAAAACTCAAACATCTGATCATGCCTGGTCCAATATCTTGTTGTTTTCATGGATGTGTGTATACTTGTAGTAAAGATTTTACATGCACCCATCCAACACAGTATACAAGGGCTGTCTGAAAAAAAAATCCAGCCATAAATGCCTCTATTTTTCATATTACATGGTTGGATACTTTCCAGATAGCCCTCTTATTTTTCTCCTCATGTATATGATGGAGTTAAATATGAAGTGAGATATTCATGGTATTCTACAAAGAACAGCATGATTTCTAGATGCTCTTCTACCTGTATAAATTGGAAGCATAAAGGCAATATACAGATGATAAACAAGTAAAATAAATTAAGCAGATAATTTCAGAGTGTAACAAGTGCCATGACGGAACTAAGCAGTGCATGTTATGAGGAGTGACTGTAGGTAGCAAGGGAAAGCAGGGGAGCTCTCTTGAAAGAGGAGAAATCCAAGCAGAGAATGAGAAGGGAAACATCCCAAGTTCTATGGGGAAGCATTCCGGAAGAGGAAGCGGCATTTCCCCACAAAGTCTCAGAGTGGGGAAAGGGCTTGGTGCATTAGAGGAAAGAATTGGAGGCCAGTGGAGTTGGTGAGTAAGGGGAGAGTAGTGCAGGGTAATGCTGGAGAGGAGGGTGCTTCATGCAGGACTCTGTGGATCAGATACAAAGTTTGGAATTTATATGAAACTCAGCGGGGGATGTTGTAATGAGGAGCCATATTTAAATGGTCACTTCCTTTTTTTTTTTTTTTTTTTTTTTTAAATTCATTTTTATTGTTAGACTTATTGGGGTGACATCTGTTAGCAAGGATTACATAGGTTTCAGGCATACAATTCCACAGTGCATTGTCAACTTGATGCATAATAAGGTCACTTCCTAATTGCTGTGTAGCGAGTCCAGTTAGGAGGCTGTTGTAGGCATTCAGTATATATATATATTGTCACCATGCACTTACATTGACAGCACTGTACAAACAACTTGGTAAGATGTCATAACCTTGCTAAATGCTGCCAACGTAAGCGCCCGGTGGCAAGTTCAAGAACTTAATTGTCAGATTTTGAGTATGATGACAGCTCTGATGGCCATTCCAGAAAAAGAGTTCCAAAACTGCTTTGAAGGGTGGACTAGGCGCTGGTATCAGTGCATAGCTTCCCAAGGGGAGTAATTGTCTGACCTCATGTGAGTGTGTATGAGTGTGTATGTGTATGAGAGAGATTTGAGATTTGAGATATGTTTTGAATACAGAATCATTTAGATTGTGGTGATGAAGTGGATGTAGAGGGTGAGAGGACAGAAAAAGTCAAGGTTTTTGAGCAGCAGAATGGGTGATGATGCCATCCAGTGAGAAAGGGAAGACAAGAGGGAGCATAGGTTTAGGGAGACTCAAGAGTTCCCAGTCTGGAATGGTGAGTTTGGGTGCTTATGTCACCTTCAAGTGGATATTGTCTAACAGGCAGTTGCACAAATGGGCCTAAATCTAAAGCTTAGGAGCAAGGTCTGGGCTGGAAATATAAAGTTGTGAATTACCAACAAATGTATGATAATTAAAATCAAGGACTGGCTGATGATACTTGGAAAGAGAGAAAGAGGTAGTCTAGGAGAGCATCAGTTCCCAAGTGATGGTACATGTACCCCCAGGGGTACATGCTGGGCTGTTGAGGGGTATGTGAAAAATAAACAGTAATGGTAAAAAACAGTGAAGTAAAAAAATGCAAAACATTAGTTATGGAACAATAAATGTTAAGTTTGAATCACCGTTAATGGAGACACTTCGAAATTAGATCACATTAGCGAATGATGATGGGTGAGGGCATGGCTATGAACCCTTCCTCCAACCACTCTCCTACCAGTCATTACCCACAGTTTCAGAACAATCCATTTATAATGTTTCTGGAACCTACCTAAACAAATAAATACATCCATAGCCAGACTGATTGGTTTAGTTATTGACTGAATAAAAGTGTGTTGTCTTTATTTTATTATTATTTTTTAATTCACTTTTATTGTTAGACTTATTGGGGTGATATCTGTTAGCAAGGATTACATAGGTTTCAGGCATACAATTCTACAGTGCATTGTCAACTTGTTGTATAATAAGTTCATCACCTAATGTGACTTCTCTTTCCAAATCTTTTTTTTTTTTTTTTTTTTTTTGTATGTGGGTAGTTCCCCGGCCAGGAATCGAACCCAGGCCGCAGCGTTGACAACACCAGCGCCGAAGCCTTAAGCCACTACACCACCAGGGAACTCCCAGTGTTGTCTTTAATCGTGATTCTTTTCAAGTAGTTTTTTAAATTTAATCTTTAACATAGTTTCAGTTATTATTGTCAGTGATTTTTAAGCATGTCAGTTATAGATCATTGGTTGGAAGCAGGAATGGTTAAAAAAACAAATCTCACTGTGGGTTATACTCCGTCGCCAGGTACTTCTCAACATGTGTCCACAGCTATAAGTATACCCACACTGGGAGATAGTAAAAAAGGTGCATGCCTCACTTACTACACAGAAGAAAAGGAAGTACTCTGAAGAGTATATTAAATATGGGTTTTCATTTGCAGGGGATGATGACTGTCCTAAGCCTTTGTTTGTTGTGTGTGGGGAAATATTATCCAATGGTTCCATGAAACCCTCTCTATTCATGCGACAAAACTAAACATCCTATGTATAAAAACAGAAAAACACATTATTTTCAATGCTTAGAAAAGCCTCCAACTGCTACTTCATACATGATGTCAGGAAAGAAAGACGAGAATGCAGTTGAGACTTCATATCAGAATGCTTACCACATACCTAAATGTGGTAAAAACCACACCACAGCTGAAGATTTAATTTCTCCTTGTATTAAGGATACTGTCTTTGTGGGGTTTTTTTGTATGTTTGGGGAAGACTATGTCTGCAAAATCAATACTATCTTTTTTTCAAACAATGCAATGTCTTAATGAGTTCAGGAAATGTCTGATGATGTTAAAGCTGTAGTAGTAGATAGAATTAGAAAAAGTAAATTATTTTCAGTCCAGGTTGATGAAAGTGTAGCTGTTGCTGATTTATCTATTTTGCTCATCATCTCGAGGTACTGATAGGAAATAAAGTTGAGGAAAACCTGTTGCTTTTTTACCTATTGACAGAGTGTACAACAAGGGAAAATATTTTTAATGTAGTCAATGGTTATTTCATTGAAAAATTAGGTGGTCAAATTGTTGTGATGTATGCACTGATGGAGGCAAGCCTGTGTCCAGTGGTTTTATTGGCCCAGGTGGTCAAGGTAAATAAGTGGCTCCCCATGTACCATGGAGTCACTGCTGCATTCATAGACAAAGTCTTACAACCAAGCCTCTTCCTAGTGAACTAAAAGATGTTCTTGATGAGGCTATAAAAGTTGTACATTTTATTAAATCACAACCATGAAACTCCAGATTGTTTAAAGTGCTGTTTGAAGTAATAAACAGCGTTCCCAGCACATTCCTTTTGCATGGGGAGGTCAGGTGCTATCTCGTGGCAAAGTACTTACACGGATGTTTGAACTTAGACATGAAGTCCAGGTATTTTTTGAAGACCTTTGTTTCCCTCTTGCTCCAAAGTTTCAGGACAGTGATTGGCTTCAAAGTCTTGTATATTTATCAGATATTTTTCTAGAAATAAATAAACTCAACTAGGGACTTCAAAAGAACTCAATCACTATATTCAAAGTAACTGTCAAAATTGAGTCAATGATTAAAAAACTGGACTTTTGGAAAGCGTGTATTGAAAGAGGTCAGCCTGAAGTTTTTTAAATTCTGCACAACTTATCTGAGAATGACTTGCACCTACCCCAAAATGTACAATATAGAATATTGTAAGTCACTTGGAAGGTCTTAAAGTGTCCTTTTATAAGTACTTCCCCTAATATGGCAAAGGAAACAACTGGATTGCAGATCCCCTCAATGAAGAATTCTTCAAAGCTAAACTATTAATCAATGAAAAAGAACAGTTAATTGAACTTTCAACCAATTCTTCTTTAAATTCTGATTTTAAAAGAAAGCATCTTATTAACTTCTGGGTAGATGTCAGTGAGGAATACGAACAGCTCAGTGAGAAGGCACTCAAATACCTCTTGCCATTTACTAATACTGAACTAGTGGAGAGAGCTTTTTTTTTACACCTTCTTAAAACAGAAGTACTGCAACAAGCTTAATGCAAGTTGAATTTAAGACTATCTTGCATCCTTTGAACCTAATTTTAAGAGACTAAGTGCATCAAAGCAAATGCAATGATCTCACTAACAATATTTCAATCAGCTAGTGATCTGCATAACAATTATTGCAGACTTTTCAGATAACACAAATAAATGTTATTAATACTAAATTAAAAATTTGTTAAATACTTGCTCATCAATATCAATATTTAACTGTTACAAATGTAAAATTAAATCTGTGGTTTGTACTTTTAGTGTAGTAATTTTTCTTTCCTAACTTATTACCTTATTTCCACTATTTTATGTTAAGATTGGCACTGAACAAAAGCATCAGTATTTAAAAACAGCTGTTTAGAAAACAAGGGGTGCAATTTATTGAAATGGGTTTAAAAGGAGTGTATAAGTGGAAAAAGATTGGGAAACATTGGACTAGGGTTAAGCCCTAAAGAACTTCAACATTCATTTATTCAGCAAACATTTATTGAATCCTTTCGTATGAGGCTTGTGTAGCATCTGGGGATACTGTGAGAAGTAAAGCAGAGTCCTGCCCCTTAAAGATCTCAGCACAGTGGAGGAGTGGAAGCTGGTCCATGTTTTGTCGGGCCTGACACTCTTAAGAAAAACATATAAAACCATTGCTACAAAATTAAGTATTAACACAAGGCCTTGGCAAGGATTTGTGCAGGGCAGAGATGGGTCCTGAAGTTTAAGCTTCATCACCTCCCCAGAAATCCTCCTCAGTGGGGAAGATAGATAATAAAAACTAAATCACCATATCATGTGTAATGATCCAGGTAAGTGCTGAGGGATGTAGTATTGCAGAGTGGGTATCTCAACAGACCAGAGAGTCAGGGAAGGCTCATTGAAGAACAAGCAAGGGTTGGCTGATTGAAGAAGAGGTGTGGTGTCTCTGAGGCCAAGGGGATGAGAGTGTGGAGAGACTTTAGTGGCACTGTCAGGTTGATGGCCACTAGCAACATGTGGCTAGTGAGCTCTTGAAATGGGACTAGTCCAAATTGAGATGTGCTGTGAGTAAACACACTGGGTTTCAAAGGCTTAGTATGAAAAAAATGTAAAATATCTCATTATATTTTTATATATTAGGTTAAATAAGTATATTATTAAAATTAATTTTACCTGTTTCTTTTACTTTTAAAAAACATGGCTACTAATTAATTAAAATTATGTACACGGCTTGCATTCTATTTCTATAGGGCAGGGCTGGACTGTAGGTAATCAGGAGGCTGATGCCTCAAATAAGGAGCCTGAGCTCCCTCCTGAGGACAGTGGGTCCCCAGGGTGCAGGGGAGTGACAGGATGTGAAGAATGATCCAGAAGAGATCAGAAGTCAGGAGGCTGTTGCAGGATTGTAGGCAGGAGAATGAATAGATGAGGGCAAATTTGAGGATTTTCAGGAACAAGATCTGACAGCTAATTGGACATAAGCTGTGAGGGAGAGGAAGGAATTTAGGTAGTTTTTTGGGTCCCCATCCTAGACAGGTGAGTAGATCAGGGGGCAAAATCAGGGAAGGGCTAAACTTGAGAGTGCCTCCACTAGCGTTTAATGTGTGTGAAGGCAGGACTCAAACCAGGAATTTAGTATTTGTTGAATGAATGTTTTAAAAAAAATCATGGACTGAAATGTGTGATTCAGGAAATGTGTCATGGATGGAGAGAGGTCAATGATTAGCTGCTACATCTGGGAGAAAAAACCTGAAAGTCAGGAGGACAAGCTCCAGAAGTGCTACCACGTTAAGTTGGTCTCTCCTGTCCCTCTGCAGACAGAACCAGCCATCCCAAAGTGTGGCCTGGTCCCTTATCATTCTTTGCCTCCAAGAAGAACTCATTGGATGAGGGTTGGCCATGATAAAAAGGGAGATGGCTGGGCCAGTGGGGGTCAGTGCTGTAGACTTCAGTATTCTAGTAAACTCACAGGTATGTTGTGAAATAGGGACTTTGTTTAGAAGAATCCACAGTGCCCCCTTTATATTCAGATTGGTTATTGCTCTGTTTTAATCATTTGTATGTTTATTTGTTCATTCATTCATTCAGCATGTATACAAGCATTCAAACCTCCATCATTCAAAGCTTACCCAAATGCTACCTACTGCAGGAAGGCTTCCTTGTCCCTCCCAGCATAGCACCTTTAATCTATGCCTCTCAATTCTTAAAACACATTCTATTTTGTCATGTGTTTGTGTTATCATTGGTCTCGATTCCTTTCTGGACATAGAATCCATGTCCTAAAAATCTTTGTATTCCTACAGTGCTAGCATAGTGCCACGTAAAGAAGCAGGTGCTCAGGAAATAAGAACTGAGTGAATGAAAAAATTGGGTGATGGATGAGTGGGTGGATAGCCCTCGACTAGGCAGTATTTTCTGTGTTTTCTGGGCTGAACATAAAGGAGAGTATAGCAATTCCTGTTCTAATTCTGGCCATGGAGATTGGTGGGGTGGAGGAGGCAATGGGAAGGTGAAGACAATTGCTGGGGGGCAGCCATTAGTGACCCTGATGCCCAAAGATAGCACTGGAGGACAGTTGGGAGTATCTAGTCATTCAACTCACATTTACTGAACACTTACCATGTACAAGACACTATAGCAGAGGTTAGGGGAACAGAGATGACTGTATCATAAGTTCATTGCATGGCAAAAAAAAAAGGGAGTCTAGCTGGGTAGACAACTCACATATGTGAAAAGTTAAACAATGATTTTTTTAAAGCAAAGTTTGAATGGTATTTATTACAAGGCGGTAAATACAAAGTGGCAATCTAGTGGTCCAGACTAAGTACTATGGGTTTCATGTGTCCTCATCTTGGATTTTCTAGGGCTGTCCCATTTCCCAGCTGTCCGTCCTATCGTTTCCCCAGAACACTAGCACTTATTTGATTACAGAGCCAGATTTTGGTATTACAAAATATGCTGGTATACAGCTTTCAGAGAGATGTATCATAGTGAGCTGAAGTGTGTGTTTGTGTGTGGGGGAGGGTGGAGGGTGGAAGGAGCCTTTCGGGAAGGCTTTATATAAGAATTCACCCTGAATTTTCTGAAATTTTGCTAGACATAGAGGGATGGAGAAGACATTTTAGGTACAGGGAAAAGGCAGGAGCAAGGGAATAGGAATTGGAATAGATGAGGTATATTTAGAAGATAGTTTAACATTATTTAACAAATACAGGGGTGCCAAAAATGTATATACACTTAAAGTGATGTTATCTATGTATTCCATAAATATTGATGGTAATCACTTTGAGCACCTCTTGTAATTGCAGAAGTCAAATATGACTTGCATTCATCTTTTGTTATTGGTATATATTGAGTATTATAATTTTAATAGTTTTTTCCTTTCTTAAAATATTTGTGTATTTTTTGGCATCCTCTGTATTTGTTGAACCCTTGCTAAGTGCCTGGCAGTGTTTGTGCTGGACACACATGGTCAATGAACTAGGCAGTCTGCCTTCATGATGCTACTGGGGCAGTCAATTTATTTGCATGTTTGCTAACATACAAATAAACATAAAATAACATTCGAGGGCTGTCCAGAAAAAATCCAGCCATAAATACCTGTATTTTTCATATTACATGGCTGGGTACTTTCCTGACAGCCCTCAGGTACATAAACTGGGGAAAGCGATATGAAGGAAAAGAGCAGAAGTCTATGAAAGAGAGTTAGATGGGTGCCCTCTGATGAGGGTGGGTAAAGGGGATGGCACGTCGGAGGGACTGAAACAGCTGGTGTGACTGGGCCATAGTGAGTAGACACAATTGATTGCTGGGTGTGTTTCTGTGTTTCAACCTGAGGGCTCCCTGGAGAGAGAGGGAAGTTGGGAGAAAGAATGAGTGTCTCTCCAAACATCTTGTGACTCCTGTCCCTGTTTGCAGCCAGGTGATGGGGCAGTTGCGATGGATGAGCTGCAGGATAACAAGAAGCTGAAGGTGGGTGCCATGTGAAGTCTCTCCAGTGAGGACACTGCGGGGAGATCCACAGACTCGGGGCACTGTTGCCCTGGTGCTAGGCATATTGGGCTGGGCTCAGGCCTGGGAAGCTCCTGGGAGTGCTGGGGGTGTCCAGAGAAGGAGCGGGCTCCTTGCCAGAGGGAATCTCACCCTCAGGGACTCAGCAGGCCTTGGAAGAGGTGCTAGTTTGCGAGCTAAGTCTGGAAGGTCACTGCTCGCTCTGCCATCAGCTTGCAGCGTGGGCTTTGGCCTTAGAGTCTGTATCTGTAAAATGACTGAAGTAGATGAACTCAAGTACAACTTTATAGTGCTGACATGCCATAGTTGATCTAAAAGCCTAATTACTGATGGCTTTGGAGTGTCCTGAACTAAGAGAACCATTGCAGGGGCTCTCGGGGCAGGGTAGTCGGAAATTTCTGACAAAATGTCTTAGCTGCCTTTGGCCAGTGGGTATTGGGGAAGCGTCTGGGGACTTGTTGTACAGTACTGTGTTACTGTAGCCACTAGATGGCAGAAGAGTTTAGAGCCCGAGGGCAGGGAGGGAGGGAAACTGAGCAAACTTTAGTCTTTGGGTGTTCCCTTGTAAATCAGATGATGTTTCTATGTGTGTAACTATAAATAGGTGTGTGTCACATCAGTGTGCGTGCACCTGCAGATGTGTGTGTATATGTGTGCCTGTGATGCTCTTCATGGACTGTGAAGGGCTGTACCCATGTGCAGTGGGTATACTGTGTGATGTGTGTGCACTTGGAGGGATGGACAAACCCTTGGTATCCTTCGTTCACATTGTCTCCTGCTCCCTGTCGAGACCTTGGGGAATTAGTCAGTATGTAGAATTAGCCAGTCATGGAATTGTTGAGAGGAGGCTGAGAAAGACAGTAGTGTAACTGTCCTGGTTGAGGTGACGGAAGCGAGGAGGCCGGGATGAGGCTCCCGTGCTTTCACCCTGATCTCTGTGGGAGGGAGGCAGGGTTAGCGAGGCCCAGGGGTGGCTCCTCCCCTGGCTCAGACAGGGGCCCACTGAGGCCTGTGCTGCTCTCTCCTGTTCAGCTCCCGTCTGTGCTGACCCGAGTGAGCAGCTCAGCCTCTCTGCACAACAGCACCATCCGCAGCACCTTCTACCGGCTTATACTGCACAGCCTGGACCCTATGGGGGAAGGTAAGCAAGGCCTCCCCAGACCTGCGTGCTCTCCCTGTCCACCTCTTCTTCCCTCCTGCAGCGGGACGACAACTGGGAGGCAGTGGGTGGGATGAGGGCGGGAGTGGGAAGAGAGAGTTAGTAGAAAAGAGTGCACCCTAAAGGCAGTCTGGGAGACAGGGTAGACACAAAGACATGGAACTCATCAAGAGAAGGCCCCAAGGAACTAAGATCCTTAGGTCTCCACTGTCTCCCTACCTCTGTGTCCCTTTCTGTAAAATGAAGGGGTTCACCTGCAGTTAGTGAGGCCACGAGTGCCATGAACCCTGCACTGGTCTATGTTGGGGCAGCTCTCAGTGCCCTCCCTGCAAAGCCCACCACCCAGGAGTTGAGCCCTGTGTCCCACAGAGTCTCCAGCCAGACAGCTTGGCTCAGGCTGGCTGGCCAGAGCTGCCTCTGGGGCACCACCTGTAGGGACTCACAGCCGGAAGCTCTGATGGCACCTCCCTTCGCTCTGCATTTAGCTCTGGTGTCCAGGGAAGCCAGCTAACCCCTCCCTGAGCCAGGAATCCCCAAGGACATCCTGGGAGCTGCCAGGACCGCTTTTGGGGTGGTGAGGATCCAAAGTACAGGGGGCTAATGTCCAACTTGACGAGTGATAGAGGCAGCTGAGATTTTCACCATCCATCTTACCAGGTGCTGCCTTCTGGCCCCCTTTCCTCAGAAAACTGCCCCCAACATGATCCTCAGGCCCCCAAAAGGCCTGCTGGCCTTGAGCCCCTCCTTCTCTGGGACTCTGGTGCTGAACTGAGAGCCCAGGCGGGAGGCACAAGAAGGAAAGTTTTGCTTGTGGGCAGAAGCTGAGGGGTTGGAGTTGCAGCTGGGCAGGAGGGCTGAGGACTAAGCTGAATATGATCCCAGAGACTAACGGATGTGCCCCAGGCACCACCCTGACTGACATTTCTGGTGTAGGGACGGGGGCTCAGAATTTCCTCAAGCTCTGAAGTATTTTCTTCAGACACAATATTGGTTTGTTGGATGTTTAAAACAAGTACAGTGTACTGTGAAAGGCAGAGTCAAGGACCAGGTGATCAGACCTTCTATAGGAAATCCTCGAGGTGAGCCTTGGCAGACGTTGAGAGAGGCCACTCCCAAGTGTCAGCTCCAGAAAAACAGATCCCTGGGGCTATGAGAGCAGAGTGTGCAGCCCCTGGCAGCCTGTGCGTGTCAGTGTGGGCAGGTACCAGGTCTGGGCATTATGAAGGAAGCTGGTTACGCTTCGCCACTTCTTTGGAATCACTGACTCTGACAGTCCTAAAGGTAAAGACTTCTCCTTTACCTGCCTTGGCCACTTCCACGACCAATAGCCGCCAGATGGCCTACTTGTACTAACAGGATTATGTGATGTCCAAGCCAGGCCTAGGTCAGAGGAGATTGATACTAAGATGATCCGCTGTGCTGAGAGCTGAGAGGCCATGTGAGGAAACAAGCTCTGGGGAGCCAGTGACCGCCATCCCCGGGAAGATAGTCACGCATGGTCCATCGTGCACATGTGTGGTGGGCATGGGACGGCCCTTACTGTGCATGACTGCTGACATGGTCTGGGATGCAGTCCTGCTCAGAGAAGCTGACCCTGATTCTACACCCTGAGATTGCATCCAGGAGGGGCTGGGACCGTGCAGGGCGGTGATGAAGGCCTTTGTTCCCAAGACTTTCCAGATACATGTTTGTATTTCCATATGCTGTGTGCGTGTGTGTGTGTGTGTGTACGTGTGTGTACGTGTGTGCATGTGTGCATGTGTGCGTGTGAGTGTGTGTGTACGTGTGTGCGTGAGTGCGTGTGCATGTGTGTGTGTGGTGTGTGTGTGTACGTGTGTGTGTGTGTGTGGGTGTGGGTGTGTGTGTGGTGCGTGTGTGTGCGTGTGTGTGGTGTGTGGTGTGTGTGTGTGTGTGTGTGTGATGGAGACGAAGAGACAGAGATAGAGACATAGAAACAGAGAGGTCCTGACCAGCTTTTCCTTGGTAGCATGAGAAATGAGAGTTTAGGGTCTGTGATGATGGATGAAGAGGAAAGAGGGGAGCTTGGTTTTCTTTTCAGCCCCTCCAGCCAATAGTCAGCAGATACTGTCAGCCCTGGACTGGACCCAGGGGAGCCCTTCTTTGATAACAGCTATGTGTAGCTCAATAGCAAATTGCAGTGCTTAATCAATGCCAAGGGGGCGCCAAGGGGGATAAAGGAGGCAGTGGAGTGCCCACCTCCTGACGTTTCAGCTCTGAGGAGGGCCTCCTAGGCAGGCCTACCAGGACACTTGGAGGGACCACACATGCTGGAGTGGTGGTTCTGCAGCTGAAACAACTCAGAGTTCAGGAGACAGGTTGAGAGGAGGACATTCCAGACCTGTTTATATTTCCTGCCCATCCTGTACCCAGGAAGAATTTGATCCACCCAGATTCCCACACATGCTCAGTCTGTCTGGATTATGGATTAGAAGATCTTCAGGGTCCCTTCTAACCCAAACCCTTTGGAATGTAGGGCCTCATCACTGCAGTCTGGGTGGGACAGCTACTCTCAACTACTGTTGTCAATTCATCATTGTTGTCACAGCTAAAAGTAGGTTGACCTGGTGTATTGTTTTAAATGGGACAGAAAACAATGGTACTATTCCTTTTCAAACTGTGCATGTGGCCAGTCTAGTCTCACTGGGCTAAATTCAAGCTTAGAGTAGGCTGACCATACATACCATTTGAAACATGACAGTACCATTGTTTTCTGTCCTGTTTAAAATGGTACCTCTGGTCAGCCTAGTCAGTGGTGTTCAACCTTTTGGCTTCCCTGGGCCACATCGGAAGAATTGTCTTGGGCCACACATAAAATACACTAACACTAATAATAGTTGATGAGCTAAAAAAAAAAGTTTGCAAAAAAATCTCATAATGTTTTACGAGTTTGTGTTGGGCCGCATTCAAAGCTGTCTTGGGCTGCAGGTTGGATGTGCCTGGTAGCTAAAACTGATTTATGCTTTCTAGGTGTCAGGCCCTGTTTTAAGAACATTCATGGATCAATTCATTTCTTCCTTCAACAACTCTGTAAGATGTTACAGAGGAAGAATCAGAGGCATAGAGAGGTTAAGGAATCACCCAGCTAGGTCCATGGCTAGCAAGTGGTAGAACTGGAATGCAGATCCAGGCTATCTGGTTCCAGCATCTGAGCTAACATAATATTTAATTGCAGAAATGAAAGTATTTTTTGTTTATTTTGTCTCATGGACCCCCACATCATTGCTTTGAGTATGTTATGGTGGGATAAAGGGGATACTGAGGCTTAGAGAGGATACACAGGCTTTCCAAGGTCACCCAGCGCTCACAGGGCAGAGGCAGCCTGGAATCTAGAATAGACTCCATGGCCCCCAACTTGTTCTATCACTTGTGCCATTGTTCTCACCTTCCCAGACTACTTGACTGTGAGGAGGACCCTCATGAACCGCTGTACCTCAGTCTGTATACCTCTCACCCAAAATTATACATATAAAGCACTTTGCATGTCACCTGGAATATAGTCCCCATTTTTCTTGCCTAGACATCAGGGCAGCACCATCGTGTGTACAGTGCTCTGTGGGCTTCCAGCAAAGTGTGTGCACAGGGATCTGGAAGGCCCTGCTTGGGTTCCAGGTGTCTGGGGTCGAAAAAGGTGTGTCAGGGAGCTTGGTGGGCAGCTGTTTTGCCTTTCCCACTGGAGAGAAAAGGCTTATGAACATGGCCACCAGCCATGCCCCTGGAGTTATAGCAAAACTTCTAGTGGTTTCATAGAAAGTAAGCTGCAAAGGATCTTACAGACAACATAGTCCAAGGATGGCAAAAACATCTCTCTGCCATTATTTCACCATTCTCTGCCCATTGCACACATCCCTGATCAATCTTGAAACTCTCCCACCAAGCTTGGATGAGAATTCTCCTCAGCAGTCATCACTTGAGCTCACAAAGGAAATAAATCCTCTCCGATGCCCCCAAGACTAACCGTGTTATTTTACCAGAAAGGAAATAAGCCTAGAGAGGGCCAGTGACTTGCCTAAGGTCACAGCCAGTTAGTGACAGTGCAGGGAATTTAAGACACAAGTTTGGGAACTGGGCGCCATGAAGAAGCCTAGTTGGACTAGCATTCAGACATCACAGCTCCCAGGCCAGCCTCTCCCCACCCACTTCAGCTGCTCCGGCTGCCAGCTGCCAGCGTAACTGAAGGGTGTGGCGAGGACATGTGGTCCCAATGTGTTTCCTTTCTCATTTGCAGCCCGCTCCTCCAAGAACAAGGATGAGGAAAGCTTGAATCAGGAGGCCAAAGCCAAGCCTCAGGCCAAAGCAGAGAGCAAACCAGAAGGTGAGAGGATGGCGAGACCAGCGGGTTTTCTCCTGCCACCTTCTTCCCTCCTGTTGGCCAGGGACTGAGGCAGGCCTCTTGGACACTCTTAGCCAGTCCGCTGGAGTGACAGCTGGTGCTGCCCTGTACTCCAGCCTCCGCCTTCCTAAAGGCAGTCCCATACAGCTCCCTCTGCACTCTCCTTAGAAGGGGTAGGCAAAGTCAGGCTGTGGGTTGTTCAGCTCCCACTCCTTTTTGGCTAAATCTTGCCCCAAATTAGACACGATTGGGCTTTATTTCTTCTTCTTGCCACTTCTACAAAAGGACAGTTGTGTAAGGGTTTTGTCTGAGACCAGCAACCCCAGTGAAGGAAGGCTACCAGGAGTCTGGTGACACAGAAGTCCAGCATCTGTGTGGCAGCTGGGACAGGGAGAGTAGGACAGCTACTGCCCTGTGGGCCTAGTACTGCACACCAGGCCTACCTAGTGTACCCAGCAATCCTTAGGAGGAGTACAGCAGCAGTCATTGTTCTCATTCAGTAGACAAGGAGGCTCAGAGAGGTCAATTGACTTCCCCAAAACCACACAGCCAAGAAATGAGAGCACCTGTACATAAAGCCAGCTCTCCAGACTGTCCAAGACTTCCAAGATGGTGCCTTTGAAATCCTCTCTGTGCAGTTGGTAGGGGGAAAGGTCAGACCCTGAGGGCTGGGGCTTTGCCCTGTCTCTGCTCTAGTTGCCCAAGTTGTTCACAGTATCCTTGGTCATACTGGCCAGAATGGAAATGTCTGTGAAGAGGGGGAGCAAGGATGTCCACTTCCTAGCTGTACTCTCATCTGTGCATATCTCTGTGGACAGGGCAATAGCAGTTCACATCACATCTTTTTACTTTTCCTATCAACAAGAGCCCCTGAAGTGGACAAGTCCAGTAGCCCCGTTGCCATTCACACCAGTCTCTGCCAGCTGCCCTCAAAACCTAGCACTTTTCTGACCTATCCCATGTTTATCCTTTAAAGAGGAGGAGCCAGCCAAGCTCCCTGCAGTCACAGTCACACCAGCCCCTGCTCCAGACGTCAAGGGAGACCAGGAGGAGGATCCTGGCAGTCAGGTAGGCACAAGCCTCTTCCCAGGTGCAGGCATCTGAGAGGCCCAGGGAGGAACTTGCTCACCAAAATCCTTCCTTCCTGAAGGTCTGAAATGCTATTTGAGGTTCATTCCTCAGGGGTAAGCATTGCCCTTTCTCTGAAGATTAAATCCATCATGGGCCCAGTTCATTCACCCTAACACCTTAGTATGAGTGCGATAATATTAATGAGAATGTGTTGCCAGTTTTCACATGATGTAAAAACTCAAGGAATAAATGTTAGGGGGTCTGTCAGCAACTAGGGGATAGTGAGACCAGTCAGCTAGAAATGCAGCGGGGAGGGTTGCTGGGAACCTTCCGAGGCATCGTTGCCTTGTCCGTAGGACTTCCTGAGTCCTGACACTTATGGCCTCAGCCTCCTCCATGCTCCGGGCAAACTAGACTTCTTGTCTCCACGCGTCTCTACCTCCAGGCCTAGGCCCCGTAGGATGCCTCTTCCCCTCCATCTTCTTATATCCCGGGCTCCCTCCAGGCTAGTGCACTTGCCCTGAGGCTTCCTTGACCTCCTGAATCTGGATGCCCACGGGACATTGCCCCTCTCTCAGGGCTCTCATTACTGCCCTCCTCTATTTATGAGTCTCTCTTAGCTCCTCTGCTGGGTGCTGAGGCTCCTGAAGGCAGGATGCAAGTCTGAGTTGTCTCTGAGAAAAGCAGGGCCTGACATACAGCTGTGCTCAATAAGGGGTGAGTGACTGATAGTAAATAAGCATTCAGTTTGCAAGTTCCTTCTGTTTGTTTTTTTATTTTTTTATTTGATATCCCAAAGCACTTAATTATAACTCATCATTAAGCCAACAATCTTGGGGTCAGTGTTCAAGACATCTTCATGGTATCATGAGTATCCTGAGTCGGCCTGTTACACCCAGACTCGGTCACTCGGCCTCTCCTGGCAGCCTGGCTCCATTTGCTTCCTCATTAGCGTACACAGCTCGAAAGCACCACCCCAGTCCTCCAGTCCACAGGGGGATTAACCGGCAACTAGCTCATAGTCACGGATCAGAGAGAATCCGTTCCAATCAGGTCATGTAGGGATCCAATCTGTGTCCAATCAGCTGTGGCAGGGAGAGGAAGGGTGCTTTGACTCCAGCACGGAAGAAGGGACTATTCGGGGTGACAGTTTTCAGAGAAGAGGGGACAGACTAGGCAGACACTTCCATTCCTATCGATTTAACTGACTAGTCATCTCCTCCGGGAAGCCCTCTCCTGAGGGGGCTGAAGAGGGAGGGGAGGAATTATTGTAGACTAAAATCTTTTCACTCTCCATTCCCAATTCAAAGCAAAGCCTCAAAGATATTAGTATTTGACTTTATCGGGGTTCTTAACTTGTTGCAGATTAGAATAATTTGGAGAAGCTTTTAAAAATCCCCAGGCACCACCCTCAACCAATTGTCAAGACTACTTGGAGGGGGTCCTTGGCCATGAATTGTTCACGCCTCCAGGTGATGCGGCCGAATTGAGGCTCACTGAGCATCCATTCGGGGGTGGCTGTGTCATGAAATTTATTACAGAAGAGGTACTCCATGAGCACACAGCTCATTTGTCCAGGGGATTGGACCACTGCCTGTTACGGGTTAGCTGAGAGCCTAATCTGAAGACTTCAGAATCAATGGTTTTTAGAGCACATGGAATCAGTTCATGGTTCTCAGACACTGGTCTGCAGATGGATCTATTGGATGTACTTGTAAGAATGTTAAAATAGATTCCTGGCTTCCAATCCCAGAAATTCTAATTTAGTTGGTCCAGGTCAGGTGAGAAAACTTGTACTTCTAAATAAGTTCCCCCAGACTATGAGGTTTGGGAACCAAAGATCTCATTTGGCTCTGGCATCTGCAAAGCAGGGTAGCTTGGTGGTTAAGAGGCCAGGAGTTGGACTTTCCATATTTGTCAGAGCCAAGCTGCTTCAGCAGGGAAGATTTTGGCAGTGATACACCCAATTGGAAGAAAGCTCGCAGAGCCGACATGGGAGGATGACAAGCCAGCAAGCCCCTTTATTGAAGACGTGGGACTATATATACATAGTTGAACAAAAGTGGCATTTTGCCACACCTGCCCAGTAGCGTTTTGCCATTTTCCTGGTTACAGAAGTCAGTACATGTGCAGTAAATGTCAGTTCTCAGAGTTCCTCAGCCCTGGGCATTGGCCATTTATGGTAAGGTCAAGTCAGGGCAGCGGGCCTGGCTTTAATCCTTTAGGGACCAACAATATCTAAATCCCACCTTCATCACTTACAAACTGTGGACCATGGGCAAGTTATTTAACTACTCTGTACCCTAGTTTCTCTGTCAGATGAGCTTACTTCTAGCTACATAATAAATCAATCGACTCATGAAATGTAAGTGCTAGCTGTTATTATTACTATTAAATCACTTAACATGGTGCCTGGCACATAAATCCGCTAATAAATAGGTATCACCATTATTTTACACATATAAGGTAATATAACCATTTCAGAGTTTAGTGGACTCAGCAATGTGATATAACCACCAAAAGATATCATGCCATAATAGGCAACCTTAATGGAAGCACAGTGTCTAAGACAGGGGAGGTGATAATCCTATTAGACTCTGTGCAGTGTTCTGTTTGGTTTTAGAAGCCTCCTCATAGGGTATAAGCGAATTAGAATGAGTTCACCAAGATGGGAGGAGGCTCTAGGACACGGCATGGGGGGATGACAGGAGGACCTGGGGACCTTTAATGCAGGGCAGAGAATTGTCTCGTGGAAGAGTGATTAGCTTTGCTCTGTGTGTCTGCAAAGGGTAAACAGGGGGTACCTCCTTGGTGTAAATATGGGCTTCAAACTAATCGGAGTTGTCAAAGATGACAGAAGCTGCTTTAGCAAGCAGTTCCCTGAAAATGATCAAATATAGTCTGGACGACGACCGGGTAGACGTGCTGTGAAGGGAACTTGGCTGAATAAGTTCACTAGTTTTCTCCTCATACTCAAGTTTTTAGATGCATTCTGAGAAGAACCACCAAAAAATGATAGGGAGAGACTGGGAGGGGACACAAGCAGAGTGGTTATCACACACTAACATGTTACTGGATTGCAGGAAGGAGGTGTGGATGGAGCTGGGGGCGCAGGTGCAGGGACAGGTGAAGAGGAGAAAGCTCCCGGTGAAGGTGACGATGGACAGCAAAGTGGAGGTGAGACTCTAGTAGAAGGTAAAGGTGAAATCCAAGCAGGAGGAGATGATGGTGAAGTGACATGTGACGAAGGTGAGACTGAAGCGCAGGAATTCAATGCTGAAAATCAAGGTGAAGCCGAAAGTGATGAGAAAGGAGCAGATGGCCAAGGGGGAGGAGATGGAGGTGATGGTGAAGATGAGAAAAATAATGAAAGCCAAGCAGAAAGAGAAGGCAATGATGCCGAGGGTGAACTGCAAGCAGGAGGAGATGATGGTGAAGTGACATGTGACGAAGGTGAGACTGAAGCGCAGGAATTCAATGCTGAAAATCAAGGTGAAGCCGAAAGAGATGAGAAAGGAGCAGATGGCCAAGGGGGAGGAGATGGAGGTGATGGTGAAGATGAAGAAGAGGATGAGGAGGAGGAAGAGGAGGAGGAGGATGAAGATGAAGAGGAGGATGAAGAAGAAAACGAGGAGCCTCTGTCCCTGGAGTGGCCTGAGACCAGGCAGAAGCAGGCCATCTACCTCTTCCTCCTGCCCATCGTGCTCCCGCTGTGGCTGACGGTGCCAGACGTCCGGAGGCTGGTGAGTGTGCTCTCCCCGGGCTGCCTGTTCCCCAGAGGGCCTGAGGGGCCTTAGGGACCCCCACACGGGAGGAAGGAGAGGACGGGGCTGGCCAGTTTGGCAGGGCTCAACCACAGAGAGGATCTGGGATGGACTCAGCTCTGAGGGGGACCGTGCACCTAGGGGAACAGACATACCGATGGGCTTGGGAGGCCCTAGAACGTGCTTGTTTTCTCCACTCCAAGCAACGTGAACTAGTCCTTTCTTGACTCCTCGGGGATGAAGCCACGACCCCTCCTCCCTCATACTTCACAGTAAGGTTCCCTGAACCTTACTATCCTCATCTCTGATTCTGGGGCCCCCACAGAAGGGCCAAAGGTCTTTAGCCTATGCATCTCTCTTTCTTTTTAAACTTTCAAACAGGAGTCGAGGAAGTTTTTTGTCATCACCTTCCTGGGGTCCATCCTGTGGATAGCCATGTTCTCATACCTCATGGTATGGTGGGCTCACCAGGTGAGTCAATAGCGGGAGCTAAAATTCTGCATCAGCAAGTCCTAAGTACACCTTTTTTCTTCAGGGTAAATTTCCAGGGCCCAGGGAATGGTGAGGGTCAGGTGAATTTGTAGTTTCTACATTGTAAAGGCAGCCTTTGTATTCCAGTGAACGTAACGCTTTTTTGATGTGTGGCTTTTCTGTCTTGTATGGTAGCATGACATAAAAGGCCATTCACGATTTGTTTCCAGGTGACCATTTATCAGCTTTAGCCCCTCTTTCTGCCATGCATCGCCCAGTCCTCTCCACCTGGTGGACACACTCGTGAGAGCATGCTCAGTTTTGCCTCCTCTTTGGCATTTACTCAGTCTTCCCTTAGTGCCCATGGCTTTTCGTTCTGCCTGGAGTACTGCACTCAGCACGGCTGTAATCATCGTTTGCAGGCTTTTCTCCTTCACTAGGCTGAGAGTGGGATCAGCGTTGTACTGCTCATACGAGTACCACTGGCTCCAGCTTAGTTCCTGGCACATACCAGGTGTCCATGGTTCTGGAAATGGAAGTTCCATGAACATATTTTTGGAGGGGCAGTTCTACTGGAAGTAGAGGTGTTGTTGGAGTGACAGTGAGAGATGGCGTCATAGATAGACTTTAACTCCAAGTTAGACAGGAGCGGTGTCATTCCTGGAAGCCTTGAACAGGGTCCCTGTTCTCTCTATGGCCCATCTCCCCAGCTGTCAGTTCTGCCGTCGCCCTACCTCACTCAGGCCAAGGGAGTGTGTTGGCTTTGCACAAAGTAGCGTGTGCCAGGTGCTTTGAAAAGCCTCAGATTTTCCACCTGCCATTGCCACGATTTCTTATTACTGTTACTGTCTACCAGGTTGGTGAAACGATAGGGATTTCTGAAGAGATCATGGGTTTGACGATCCTAGCAGCAGGCACATCAATTCCTGACCTCATTACCAGTGTGATTGTCGCTCGGAAAGGCTTGGGAGACATGGCCGTGTCAAGCTCTGTGGGCAGTAACATATTTGATATCACCGTGGGGTGAGTAGCAAAGTTGCTTTCTAAGGCATATTAAGACTGGAAAACCTTGTGTTGGCTCTATTTGCTGGTTTTCTGCTTCATTCATTATAGTACATGGAATAAAAGGGCATTTTTATTATTAGTTTCAATAAGGCAACAAAGTATCATCCCTTCATTCATTAGAGCCAGATGGAATAACAGAACTAAAATGCTACCTGAAATGTAACTGACTGGAATTTATAGATGGACTGAAAAGTGAAGTCCATTAAGTTCCGTTACCAAGTACAACCACATGCTCTGTTCACTGACCACCGACGTGGTGGAGCTGGGGTTGGAAGAACAGTGACTCAATCTCACTTCCTGGAGTTCCTCCTCCTCTGCATTTGGGTTCCTGCCAGCTCTAAAAGCTTTTTGTATAAACAGGCAAATGCCACATCCTCCTGTACCTGCTTCCTTCCCCCTCCTCTCAGCCTTGTCAGGGCAGAGCACCTGGGCTATTTCCATTTCCCTAGTCTTGTCAGGCACTAGGGTAGTGACTTTGGTTTTGTCAATTTGAATTTATGTGTATGTATGGGTGGGGCAGGTAAAAGGTCATAGGAGAGAACCCTGATCACTAAAGAATCTACAAAAATATTATTCTGAGCTGGCTTTATCATGAAAATTTAGTTAAGAGTCACACATGGTTAGTCATACAGAAGTCATGAAGTATATAAAGTAAAAACACTCAGACCCAGACAGTTTTAATCTCGCAGTTAACTGTGAGTTGAAGGGAAGTAATTTCCCTGAACCTTACTATCCTTATCTGTGAAATGGGGCTAACATTTTCTGCTCTATGTCATAGACTGTGTGTGTGTGTGTGTGTGTGTGTGAACATTAGTGCTTTGTAAACTACTAACTATACGGGACAATTATAAACATGAAGAATATTCACCTTGTTTCTTCCACTTGCAGCCTGCCTGTTCCTTGGTTGCTGTTCTCTCTTATCAATGGACTACATCCTGTCCCAGTCAGCAGCAATGGCTTGTTTTGTGCCATTGTTCTGCTCTTTCTCATGCTCCTTTTTGTGATCTCTTCAATTGCATCATGCAAATGGAGGATGAACAAGATCCTGGGCTTCACAATGTTCCTCCTTTATTTTGTATTCCTGATAATCAGCGTGATGTTAGAAGATCGAGTCATATCCTGTCCTGTATCTGTCTGAGTCCTTCACTGTTGCTCAGAATGGACACGGGTCAGAAAACCACGCCCGAAGTTATTGTACCTCTTGTTACATTAATGAAAGAACAAACATGATCCAGGAGAGTGAGCTGAGGTGCTGAGGCTCTCTGATGTGACTGTGATACAAGTGGTTTCTCGTTGGAAACACCTGCAGCCCATTGTGGATTAAGACTCTTCCCTCTGAAAGGGCGGAGTTCCCCCCCCCCCCCCCCCCCCCCCCCCCCCCCCCCCCCCCCCCCCCCCCCCCCCCCCCCGCCCCCATGCAGCCGGCTACCACGTGGAGACTAGCATACGGACCCCTGGAGTCAGAGGGTTTTCTACATGAGAATTGGGGGTGGGGGTTGGGAAAGGTATAGTAGCCATAAGACAAGCTCCCATGCTCACAGCCCCCTGAACCAAGGGCTACTCATCCAAACGATGCAGATGTGGTCTGGCTCTGACCCTCTGTCCCCTCCCCCATGCACAGGCAGCCATTCTCTGTCTCCTCTTTTTCGGTTCAAAACATGAGGCTCCAGGAGGTTTGTAAGCATTACCAATTCAGTTACTGGAGAGTTTAGAAGCTAAGGCTATAGGAAAAAACAAAGTATAACAGGAATCAATTATCATTAGTGAAATGTGTACCAATATTTTATAGCTTGAAAGGAGGACTACATTAGCTCTTGTTGCATTTCTGAAAAATGAAATTAAAATAAGTAGCCCAAGAAATTATAATTTCCCCCTGAATTGGAAGGCATGGATATTAGGGAAGGAAAACTATTCTGGGGCTATTTAAAAATATTACTTATTAGAAATCGTACTTATTAGAAAATCCAAGTTAGTGTTGTCTATATCAGGTGGTCACCATGAGGGATTAGACATTTTAACAGAGCTGTACTGGTTTTGCCCCTCCAGCATATTCTGACCCAAAAGTGACAGCTGCACCTAATGAGTATGAGATGGGAAGTCATTAAAAAAAAAAAAAAAGAGTCCAAATTCAGTAGAACCAAGTCTGGTTTATAAAGTAAAAGATCCAGTGAGTCAATGCTATTTTTGTATGTTAACCTAGACAGGATTATAAAGCAAGATTGCTTTCTTGTGTGGCTTACAGGTAGATGTTAAGGCAATTACAAAGAAGAAATTCCAAAAATGATTAGCACAATTGCAACATGGTGAGAAAAAGAAGTAGTGCTACTTCCAAGGTAGCGAGTGTAAAGGATCCTTGCATTTTAAAAAATTGTATGATTATTTAAACATTTCATGTGGACTTTGACATGCTTGTATAGTCAATACTACTGCTTGCTGCTTTTACTAGCATCAAGTTAAAGGACACACTAGAAAGGAAATAGTACTACTATGTCTCTGGTTTTGGAGCAAAGGGGACTATAGATTATGATGCTAAATGTGGCTTTATTCCAACACAAAAGAGAGGACTCACCAAAAACTAGAAGACAGCAGGACAGATGTGATGTGAAACAAAACAAAACAAAACAAAACATTTTGGTGTTGAAGGGCTGCGTTCCAAGTCCTTCAGTCTATAATCCATCTCGTAAGATGGGTTGGTTAATTTAATTGATGGCCTCAGTACCCCAGGATTCACATACTTTGGAAATGACTTTTATTAAATTTTGATAAATTGTGAGTTCCAATGGTATTTTATTTTACAAACATGGATGGGTTCATCTCTATCTTTAGGTCACTTGGTTAGAATGCTCAAGAGAAGAATGATGAACATGGAATCATGTTCACATTCCGTATTCTGAGTTATCCTCACTCCTGATGCTTCTGCACTGCCTGCCCCATTTCTATATTCCATGGCTGAAGAACAGGAAGAAACACCAAAACTCTGGGTGTCAACCGGTATCTGCAGCCAATTACAGCTGGCCTCAGGGCGGTTACCTCCTCACTGACAGCCCGAGATCTGACGCTCTTCCCCAGAATGACTGAGTGGGAACTGATGGACAGTGACAGCATCTGTCATGATAAAGCACTGGAGAGCCATTTCATAATTAAAATCAACTCTAATGATCTAACAACCTTTTCCTGATCAGTTTGCTGAATTTCTGTCATTTCTCTGCCTAGAAATGAAGTTCTGTCACTTCACACTGTAACAGAAAGGGTCAAGTATGTAAAATGAA
Source organism: Lyroderma lyra (assembly GCA_004026885.1). NCBI lineage: Eukaryota > Metazoa > Chordata > Mammalia > Chiroptera > Megadermatidae > Lyroderma > Lyroderma lyra. The sequence goes on along the minus strand of PVJL010005209.1, from coordinate 73,744 downwards.
AACTGGGTCTTGATGAATGAGTAGGAATTTAGGGGTTGGGGGGAGAAAGAGGAGATTACACAGAGATGGAAAACTTATGTAAGTTCTAAAAGATCAATTTTTATGCTTGGAAATTAAAATTTTTGTCATACATTTTCAAATTTATAGTTTATTAAAACTGTGCTGTTTTAGAGATAAAGTACTATCTTAAAATGTCAAGATAATGGTGAGATGGTCCTCTCATTTGATAGTCAAAATGATCTATATAGTTACATAGGACAAATTCTGGGTCACTCATTCAACCTAGAAAGTCTAAACTGTCCCACGTGGGTGTCTGAATTGGAAGACAGTGGCTGCATAGATGATTTCTACTTCATTCCCTGTGAGTTTGCATTTTCTTGATGGTTCTGGTATTAAATTTGGGCCAAATTTCTAAAAATATGAAACTCTTCCTAATTTAATGGGTTACAATTCTATATAGTATCAGAAAGAAAAGGCTGCATTCCAAACTTACGAAAATTGGTATATGTTTAAATGATTACTATACATGTGAACATTCTATTGTACTCTCTTCACTATTTCTGAAAATGTTTTTATCAAATTATTAGCTTGGCCTTTTATAATACTGTCTATATCATAATTATCATTTATTTAAAGGCTTGAATATCAAAGGTGGGCACAACTGGAATATCTTCAGGGCACAGCCTAGTAGATACATATAAGGAGCTGGCTGGCCTCATGTGCCAAAGATTTGCCTCTGGTGATGAGCCCTTTTTTGTGCATGGGTCCCGCTGCAGGTAGGACTGCTCCCTACGAGAGGTGCAAAGAGAGGGCTCATGATCAAGCTGTCCATCCCTGGGGGGTTTGCGAGAGCTGGCAGGACACCCTAGCCTAAGGCTGCCCATGCGACCAAAGGCACTGCTTCTACTCTTCAGGCCCTTCACTGTGATAAGCAGGTAAAACCTGGAGAATTTCATTAATAAAAAATTCCATCAGTTGCTTCAGTGGTTTTATCACAGTACTATGTTTGAAAAGAAAAAAAAAATGGGGGGAGTTCCCTGGTGGTATAGTGGCTAAGCCTTCGGCATTGTCAATGCTGCGGCCTGGGTTCGATTCCCAGCCAGGGAACTACCCACATTAAAAAAAAAGAAAGAAAAACAAATGAAAAGAAAAATTTTAAGTACAAAAAGAGGGAGCCATCCCAATGAACAGCAACTGTGGGAAGGTCACAGTAACTTTATCAGAAGAGTCTGTTACCATCTCAGAGAATAAGCACATCCACACAGACTTTTTGAATCAGAGACAGAAATTCCTCTATTAGTTTATGCAGTTAATTTTGTAAACAAAAATAATTAAGCCAGCAAATGTACTTACTTTGAGGCTAGAGAAAGAGGGCAGTATGAGATATAAGAAGAAGAGACCAAATACTGAGGCTATGAAGGTGAACTGGTATGCAGCTGCTAGAGAATTCAATTCTGAAGTAAAACTCAGTCTTGGGTCTAAACAGGAAGGGCAGAGCAAGCTAATTCCAGCATAAAGGTTGGCCCGGGGCAGCCTGTGCTTTCCCTTTCTGCTCTGAGATGAAGTGCCTAATAGCAGCTTTCAAGTGGGAGAAATAAAAATAAAGGTGGGCTATCTTCACATTGCCATACAAACGGATAATTTCTTACCATATACCTACAAAGTATTTAAAAATACAATACAATAGCCTTCTATATACAGCAGGCTAACACTTGCTAGTTGTACTAAAGTATAGTAATTACCAGCATAACATAAAATAAGTATTTATCATTTTCAGGGCCCATTTCTCTGCATACAAAAATGGAAAGACATGTTAGAAAACCTCATAATAAGGTAAGTTGGTGGTTTTAAGTTTTCAAAGCAAAAAACAAACAAAAACCTAATTAGAACAAAAGATAAAAATCAGAACAGAATAGGAACAGGCTGCATAATTCCCTACAATAGGATGAGAAAGTCGAATATTGAAATATTATATAAAATACAAATGAGTGACATTCAAAACAATGGAAGTAGTAAACAAATTATACCAGGACACAGCATGATTTATTTTCAACTATTAAACACAGAAAACTAAGAGTAAGAAAATAAGAGACAGATAATGTAGCAAAGGGTATTTCTCTCCAACACAATTGGCCGTGATTCTCCAAAACGTATGGTCAACACAGAGAAAACTGAAGAAAAGTTTGTACAGAGTAATTTTAAGGGATGATCTATATTATAATTTTCTTTCGAGTAGAGATTACCATTTTCTATTCATGTTTTAGGTTGGTTTTTTTTTTTTTTTAGACTGAATTTGTGCAAATAATATTCCCTGGGGCTTAAAAGTAGGGGAAACAAAACCCAACCAAAAGCAGAAACAAAACTGTGTGTGTGTGTTTGTGGGGTGGGGGATGGGGAGGATACAAATTATATTCACCTTTTCCAAATGTTTAAACCATACAGATTGGGCTTTACTTCACTTGTTTCGGTCAGATATTTGAAATCAATAAACTATTATTCTAATTCTTACATATTGTGTTAAAGATAAACATTAGTGAAAGCTGTTCTTATAAGGGAACAACACTACCAAACCTGAATAGAACCCCAGAGTCCTGTCTGGAGGAATGTTTGTGGCCAATGCCAAAAGCATCACCTATCAAATGTTTCTCTCACTTGACAACTTTCAAGTGATTTAGAAAACGTAAGACGCACTTAGAATATGAAGCTTGGATTTGAATAGTAAAGGAAGACAAAATTGGAGTGGCATTTACAAAGGAGAGGCAGATATATGAGCATAGCACCAGATTTTTCAAGTAAGCAAATTCAGCTCCAAACTAACTGAATTAAAATTAAAAAAAAATTAAACTCTGCTCATTATTCCCCAGGGTAGAAAGCTGTGCAGTGTTTCAGCTTGGCGCTATTCACTAATGGTATGAATTCAAAAGGTGGTTTTTCTGTAGCTGAACTAATTCTAAGTCTCAGGAATTCATGATACCTCCAGTCTAAGTGTCTGGACTCTACTGGGCTTTACACACATAATTTGGGACCATCCATTTTTTTCTTTCTTTGAAATTGGCTAGAGAATACCTTCCTAATGACAATGTGTGCAAACATACAAACATTGAAAACCTATAAATAATTTTAACAGCCAAAGAATACTTTTGATCAGAAATTACCCAAAGAAAGTGATATTAGAAATAATGGGACTAAAAATATTTTTTACAGTCTATTTCAGAACCTACCCATGGTCCTTAAACATTCAATTTATTACCTGATTTCTAGATATTTCTGGATTTTAGATTCCATAAACTTCAGATTCTGAAGGCTTATTAAAAAAGCCAACTTCCTCAATATGGGAAATTCTATGTGGCTGGACTTTTAGAGAGTTATTACTTTTCTACTTTTGAAAAAAATTAATATTTATATATACATAATAGTAACAGAATACTCCAGTATGTCATATTCCAGATAAATATAGTACAATTTGCAACATAACCAATATTTTAGATATTAAGGGTAAAATTTGGAATAAATTGTCTGATATTTCCCAACATAAGTGTTTATGTGGAATATTAAAATTTAAATTAATATTTGGCTTTGTAAGCTACTTTCCCTGTATACTGTATGTATCTATTAGCAAGACAGAAATTTTGGAATCATGGTATAGTGAACCTGATTTTGCAGAAGTGGACTTGATACCTCTCTGGTCTCCTTCCACAAGGCTCAATGAGTCAATCTGGGCAGTGCATTCCTTGCCATGACTCACTCACAGCAGTCAGGCATAGGAGTACTAACATGCAACCCTAGGACAACACTGACAGTAAGCACTGATAGTTTTGAATCACTCTCCCAAGTAATAAAATATATAGATAGATAGATAGATAGAGAGAGAGATAAGATAGATAGATAGCTATACATATAGAGATCTGCAGCTGTACCAATTACTCAATAGCAGACAAGGAAAATAAGCACTTAATTGTTTGCTTCATAAGTTTAAGTTCATTTTAAGTTTGCAATATTAAGTTTAAAAATTAAAAAAATATCAACTTACTATAAACAATTTAAAATATGTATAATACAACTTCATGGTCAAAACATTTGAATAGTCTATGAAAACAGGAGATGCTCTGATCTTATATTTAAATTTGAAATATGGTATTTCAATCTGTCTCTTCCAAGAGAAACCATAAAACAGTTGTCTTATTTTATGGGAATTAATTTTGTTTACGGATTTCCCCGTCACAAAAATAATTACTTGTTACAGGGGAAGTAAAGAAAAAAAGGAAATGGGAAACAAAGTAGCTCTCTTCCCACCTATCACTATTCTCTTCTTTAAAACATTCTGTACATATGAACTTTCTGAATCATTTACAAATGCATTTTCAAAAATTGAAGAAAAAAGTTGAGAGTCTCAAAGTAGTATTTTTATACACTGACTATATAATACATATTGAAAGTATACACACATCAACACATCTTAAAGATAAGGTTCTCCAAAGGTTTTTCGACATTCTATCACCCCTGTACTTGGTGGTCTATCACAGTTGTGTGTATTCTTGACTTGACTAGGTGTAAGACGATCATATGCCATCTTGTATTCTTTATCAAATACATCTGCAAAAATCCATAAAGAAATAAAAACATAAAGAAATTTATATTTGATATTAACAACAATCAAGTTTTATGATACTACAGACTGCAAAATTGAAAGCCAAGAAGAAATCTCTAAGGTCATTTCTGACAACCAAAGGACCACAGAATTTCAAAGATGGAACAGAAGCTTTAGAGTCCATAGCTACATTACACAGACCAGTGAAATTTAAAGCTTTAAGAGGCCAACTTTTTAAATGATTTTTTCCCCCAAATTTTAAAATTGTAGGAAAAAATATATAACATAAAATTTACCATCTTAACCATGTTTAATTATACAGTTCAGTGGTATTACATACATTCATAATGTTGAGCAACTATTACAACCATTCATCTCCATAACCCTTTTCTCCTCCTACAGCCCCCAGTGACCACCATTCTACTTATGTCTCTAAGATTTTGAGTACGCTAAGTACCTCAATAGAAACATAAAGTATTTGTCTTTTTGTGACTGGCTTATTTCCCTTAACATAATGTCCTGAAGTTCATTCATGTTGTAGCACATGCCAGAATTTTCTTCGATTTTGAGGCTGAATAGTATTCCATTGTATGTAATACCACATTTTGTTTATTCACTCCTACTTCAATGGGCACTTGGATTGTTTCCATATTTTAGCAATGATGAATAATGCTGTTATAAACACTGGTGTACAAATATCTCTTCCAGACCTTGCTTTCAGTTCTTTTGGGCATACATATGAGGGCTGTCTGGAAAGTATCTGGCCATGTAATATCAAAAATAGAGACATTTATGGCTGGATGTTTTCCGGACAGCCCTGTATACTCAGAAGTGGATTGCAGGTTCACATGGAAATTCTATTGTTAGCTTTTATTATTTATCATTATTATTATTATTAACATTACCAAAATATCAAAGTATCTCTTATATCAAAAAAAAATCAAAGAAACAATTCTTCTAATATATTAATATAACTTAATATTAAAATAATAAAGACTACCAATATAAAAACACTTTGAAAACTATACCATGAAATATAAATATTAAGTGTTACATATTATGCTGAATTACCTATATCAATGTTTTCTCTTCCCAGTGCCACAAGTGAGAGAAATAGTATTTCTCTATATAAACTCCTAGGGGAAGAAAAGGAGTAGAGAAGATATTACTATGCATATAGCCTATACAGTCTCTACAAAAGCTTTCATGCTAATGTAGGTATAAGATATTCTAACAAATTACTAAGCAAACAATATGAATATGCTTAGAGGAACAATATGCTCATTTAAGATAATGACTTACCTCTGTCTTTTAAAATGAGGACATTTATTCAGTGTCTCTAAAATCTGACTCATTGGTCCATAGACATCATTCATTTTAATGCTTTTTACCATATTTTTCAACAGTTCCTGGTTAAATGAATTATCACCTTTTTGCAATAAATGGACCATTGGATACTTTTGGGCTGTAAAAAAACAAAAGAGCAGATGAAAAAACTGTTCTTTGTAGAAAGGAGAATATAATTAAGCAGCAACTGATAGCTATCAAGTTACAAAGCACTAAAAATAAATTAAGGAATAGAAATCTAAAAATGATGAGAAAAAAAAAGGAAAAAATAAGACAAATAATGATAAAAATAGGCCTAAAGCTTTTTTGTGTCCTCAAAGACAAAAATTACAAAAACCTTTTCTCTTAATACAGCCCCTGGAGAAAGTTCATACATCAGCAGCCCAGGATGGAAACAAACAAAATAATAAGCAAAAAGAAGAAATTGAGACAAGCAATGTGCTAAAAGCAGAACTCTACAAAACATAACCCCTCCAGCACATTTATAGCACTACTCAAAAACAAAAACAAAACCCCCAAAGAACCAAAAAACCCTTGACCTCCATAGAAGATAACACTAAAAATATCAAACTTAACACTCACTCTCAAACAAAAGAGTACGATTTTGACCTGTAAGACAAAAAGTAGTATAGTAAAATAAGTCAGTTATACATTAGTTTAGGTTATTTAAAGTAAGTAGAGATTACTCTGATACGAACGAAGCCCACATTCTATGACAGCACTTACTGTGGGCATTCCAGAGAATGTACAAGGGCTGTCCTGGATCTTGATGTAATTTCATATTGTCCCATAACATTTGTATTAAAACATATTTACTGTCTTCAGACATACAGTGGCGCGGAATCTATGTTGAACAAACAAACATTCATTTAAGATCTTTCTCTAATAATGTTTTGTAAATATTTTACAAACATCCTTATACTTTTTAAGATGAATGTATGCAAGAGAGAAAAGAGAACAGAAAATGACTGGTTTGTATGCATTTTATACTGACTGAAAGAAGATGGGCTGAGTTGAGAATCTAATGATCTCTAAAGTAAAGTGATCTCTGCTCTAAAGTAGATTTTACAAAGTACAGATATCAGTGAGAAAGGCAAGCACAAAGGGCTAATCTCAAGTGGCTTAGATGAATCCAAGAAAGGTGAATCTAGGAGCCCCATTCTACATTAGTCTAAGATCCTAGCCCAGATAACTTGACTGAGTTAACCTCTGGTCACTCATTCACCATGTACTGAAAATCCAAAGCATGTGTACAGTCACAGACATGAAATGTAAGGAAGGAGAAGATAAAATTCTTGAACTTAGAGACTGCACTTTAGTGGTGATGACAGCACATGAAAAGATAAAAACACTTCTACAGAGCAACATATAAAAACTACAAGTGAACAAGTAAACTAATTACCTACATGTTAAGCAAAAATTCATAGTAAAGGAATGAAAAGAATGGTAGCACATGACTACTATATGAACTACAGACAGCCTCTTAAAGTAGTGGTTTAGGCTTCAGAGCTGTCAACGCTGCAGCCTGGGTTCGATTCCCAGACAGGGAACTACCCACATTAAAAAAAAAAAAAAAAAAAAAAAAAAGAAGTGTTAGGCTTGTTTTTGAAACAGGTGTAAGACATGAGTGTGGCCAACTCACAAACTTTTCTCATAAGAGTAATTTTCAAGTTTATTCTCGAGGCTATCACAAAAATGCAAGCCCATTTTGTGTAAACTTTACAAGAAGGCAAAAAAACATGACTGTCTTATTGCTAGACTGTAAGAAGAAAAATTATTTGTAAATGCAACTAAAACAATTTTATTATTCTAATAATTCAGGGTTATTAAAAATAGCATAAAATTAATTTTTTGTCATTAGGAATATGCAAACATTACAATGGTGACAGTAGCACACTGCCTTTTAATTTTTACTCTCATACCTTTGAATACTTGTTACAATGCTCAGAAGAAAGAATCAATCCAGGTAAGTTACTGGGTAAGTCAAGACGTCTAAAATACCACACCAGGTTCCAAAAAACTATTGGATGATGGTCCACAAAGTCAGCCACTGTGATTGCATGATCACCTTCATTTTCCAATAAACTTTCAAGTTCCTTCCATACCACTAAAGGACTAAGATAGGGAACAGTAATAGGGTCTGGACTTGGAAGGTGCCATTCTAATCCTAAAGAATCCTGTTGAAGAAACAAAAACCATAAATGGCAAATACAAGATTGATGATACTATGTCATTTAAAAAAATTCCTGTTAATGATTTCCATATAAGTAGAAAGGTACTATCATTGTATCAAAAGACTGTTCTTGACAATAAAAAGTAAAGCGAATAAAGCTGTTTAGAACAAGGGGAAACAAAATCATATGCATATTATCCATGTCCCAATTGTTAACATCCAAATACGTACTGTAGCTCCTTGTAATGTGGTTGGCAGGCTGCCTGTGGGAATGAGCTTCTGCCTGCCAGTGTCTTCCTTATCCAAGGGGCCGTAAGTGCTGACGCTCCTGGCCATTGGAAATACTGGACATTTTGACATAGCTGTTTTTGACCTATCAGCAGGGATCTGAATACTTCGGGCCCGTGAATTTTCCAATGGTTTAGATTTGCTTGAGCATTGAAAAGAGAAAGCAGCGTATCATTTTTTAGATTTTATTTCATCTAGAAAGACCATATTCTCTTTAGCAGCACAACTAGACATAGCAAAGTAAATCAAAGGAGCTCAGGCTTTCGCTGGAAAAATGGTATTTTTAAGTAGTCTAGTCATTTTAAGTTTCCTTTTTATACAGTGAAGTTTATTCAAGAATCATTCATTTATTCAAAACCTTTAGTAGACAACTTTTATACAGCAGAAACCACTGGAGGCCCAGAGGATACAAAGCAAAGAAAATAAGCATTCTATTCCTTTAGCTAGTAAGAAGGGAGATTCCCCGCTATTTACAAACTAGTGGCAGACAGTCAAAGAGAGGGTGACAATAGACCTATGATGAAAAATGGTACACGCACAAATTTGCAATTTTGCTGTCTAACCATTTAGGATTAAACACATCACGTTAACCTGCCAGTATTATGCAGGCATTTTCTTTTGCACATGAAGTTACCAATATGGTTTCATCTGCCAAGCTATCTATGGTATATTTGGCATTTCTCTAAAATGAAGGTGATTTCTGTTTTTGTTTTAAGCATAGATTTATTTATATTAAGCTTACTATATAAGTCTTAGTTTAATTTTACAGTTCCTCTATCAGCTCCAAATGTTTTCTTAGGTTATTAAATATTCCTATATAGAAAATCAAATGTTCCAAAATTGAAGTTAGTACTGACTTAATTCTTGAAGAGATAGAGATAAGAGAAAGGTGTTCATTATTAACTTCAAGTGTTCTACAGAATTTTTATCTTTATATTACTAGTAAACATTACCATATATGAATTATACAGCTTAAATCCTGGGGATACATCAAGCATAAACTGTAATTGTTCAAACATCTAGGTTATGAGAGAATTTTAATACTGTTTTAATTAGAAGAATTTAAAACTATGAACAATAGAAACTTAAACCTTAAAATGGTCAGCAAATTTTTGTCATGATCAGAAACATGTATAATATAAATTGTTAAAGTATAGTTTTACATAATTGTAATTACCTATTTAAATCAAAATTCCCTTGAACAGAGATAACAGATGTATCCAGAATTGAGGCTGATGCTGAGATACAAGACTGCCTTGTCTGACTTGAAAAGGAGGACGGAAAATGCATATTTTCTGTAGATGGTCTTGACTTCAGAAAGTATCTGTAATGTGAAATCAAAGGAACTATTTGAGAAAAGAGAAATTCTAGGAAACAATCCTTAAACATGAAGGAGAAAAAACCATATCATTACCTTCCAGGTCGTCTTAAATCTCTTATTTCGATATTCAGGAAGGGCAAGAAAAGATTGCCACAAAATGGGCATGTAGTATTGAGATTTGAATCATCTGCTGTCCAGCCAGCCATGATTTCCTCATCATGGACAAGACAATCACAAGTTCTACACCGAGAGCAACTTGAAATGAGAACCTGTGGGAGAAAAGAGCATGTATAAAGTAAGCTGATTACTGCATATTATGAATTAAAAATCATTTTGATTCATAAATCTATTGGAAAACTAAAATTTGAAAGGATTCACAAGTTACAAACAAAAAGTGAATTACATGTAGTGCATTATATAAGATACTCATCTTCATTTCAGCTATTCCATTTTTTTTGCCTGAAAGGGAAATTTTCATTTAAGTGAGCATTTTTACCATTATAATTACTATAAACCTGCCACACTTTTATTAATGGAAAAGTAATCCCAAGCATTAATTTGTTAATACCCATAATAGGTATTTGTAATTACATATTATAGACCTGTATTACTCAAAGTGTGGTCACCAGACAAGTGCTAGTCCACAAATTTTTATTGGTTTGTGATAAGAAATTAAGAAAAGGATTTAGAAACCTTTAAAATACTTTGTCATTGCTGAAACATCTAAGTGTGTAATCAATATATTTTACAAGAATATCAGCTATGACAGATTGGAAATTAAAAACAACCACCAACAAATAAAAAAAAAAAAAAAACAACAAAATCTTTGGTCTATCACTATACTTTAAGAAGTATTACCACAGATAAATATAAATGCTGTCATTAAATTAACAAAATATAGAAGTTCCTGAAGTCATCAGAAACTCTATAAATTGCAATGGCAGTACTCATCATTTATTTTCAGCTGCATGAAAATTTGTTTTCCAAATTTATGCAAAGTGCATCAAACAGCAACAACACTCACAAATGTATTTGGGAGCAGTTTTTACACAAAAACTAGGGGAAAATTTTAAAGCGTAAAAGTATAACATTTTCACTGTAAGAAAATGAGATATGGCAGCATATTAAGCAAATAGCTTAATCAAACTGACACAAAAAATGATGAAAAAGCTGACACAAAAGCCAAAACTACTCCCGTAACCCTATCAAAAAAAGTGTGCTTGCATAGCAAAATTGGTTGTGTTTAAGATGTGAAATAAAAATTCAAAGAGAATATACATATAACAAGGGATAAATATAAATGTTGAGAATTAAAATGCTTTTGTATGTTGATAAATCTCAAAGGAAGTATGGAACTTTTCTAAACAGAGATAAAGCAGTATGCTGAAATATTAGATATTTTAAGTTCATTCACGTGAATATATTCTGAAATTTCCAGAGGGCATATATTTAACATTTTATTACTCTGAGACCACCAATACTTAAGAAATGTACATTTTATAAAGTACATAAAGATGCTCTTTTGATTAAAATCGTACCTCCATTGCATAGTTCTGGAAGATATTTGTATTACTCGTGTTGCAGGAAGACGCCACATCTGATTTCCCAGGTAAGGTAAACTTTGACAGGGATCCTATTCATTGTTAAAATATAAAGAACAAAACCATTAAAATTAATGAGAAAGGATATGAGATGCTTACATTTTTGTAACTTTTCTGATAAAATGTCAAACTGTTCCATTCAAAATATTAAAAGTAATAAAAAAAACAAACACTAAAAAAATGCTTTTCAATGCATGCATTTTAATTTTGAGTCCAAACCAATGGAAACGTGTTCTAATTGCACTGCTTCTCACATGCTAGGTGTGTTCATTCAATTCTCACTTATTAAGCACAGGCCAGAAGGCATTCCATTTATTTGTAATTACTATTTTGCTGTTCCTATTTTTTTCTGTTTAAAATACAAGAAGGTGTTTAGTTCTAAGGTCTAAAAAGTATAAAATAGCTAATCTTATTTCAAATCATGAAAAGATTTACTGGGAGTTTCCTGGTGGTGTAGTGGCTAAGGCTTCGGTGCTCTCAATGCTACGGCCTGGGTTCGATTCCCAGCCAGGGAACTCCTCGCTACCCTCCCAAAAGAAAAGACTTACTAGCAATCTATGCCTTATAAGGATCTTTTATGATCTGGTACAATAATCTTGCTCTTACAAAGAGTTTCCAAATATATCCTTCAGAGCAATGGAATATTATTAGTAGGTATTAAAACAGTGACGACAACGACAAAACAGGAGAGTTATGGGGTCAAATCAGTAGCTGACAGTGACTACATCTTGTTAGTAAAAGGAAAGGCATATGGTTTCTCTATACATTTTTTTCCTTGTAGTTACTAAATTTTATGTACATGGGTAGTTTTAAAAATATAAGGGTCAAAAAAAGTAATGGTATAAACTACTAGTTCGCAAGAAACTGAGAGGTAGGAAAACATGTTAAACATCACCATGGGGATGCAATCAGCAGAATCTCCAGACTAAAGATCTGATGGCTTCAGCAAATAAATGACAAAGGGAAAAAGCGCAAACAGCTATGGCCACCTGGGCCCTGCCAGGCAGAGGTGCAGAGGCAGAGTGGGAGCGGAAGCCCCACACCACCCTTTACGACGCTCGGAGCTGGTGGAACAGTTTTTTCCTGATGGCTCCCCAACAACCTTCTGTAATCACTCTGCTAAAGCTAGTTTGAAGTTGCTTTGTAATACCTTCCGTCTGCCTTGACTAATTCAATCACGTACATGGGCAGCCCACCTTGTATATCTAATTAATCGTCAGCGCAGAATATTCATTTTAACAAATATGAATCAGGTTGTGAGGTAAATTTTATTGCTTACCACAACAAAACTCTTCGGGCATGTTGAAAAAGAAAAGGGGGAGGGAAGCTAATCACCTGATACTTTCACTAATACATGACAAAGGGGGAAAAGGAGAAGGAACAAAGATAACAAGGAGTTAATAGATAAATCGAGCAAATGCAACAAGTGGACCCTATCTGGATTCCAATTTGAACAAACCACTTATAAAACCAGTTTTATGAGATAACTGCAAATTTAAACTAAATAAATATTTAAGATAGTACATAGTGGCACACTTAAATAAATATTTAAGATATTACAGATGTCACACTAAAAAACATAATGGCATTACAACTGTTTTCAAAAAAACAAATTCGTCACAAAAGATAACTACCATCTGAGCCCATAAAATGTTTAAAAACGGCTGCCCTAGCTAACATACAGTATAAGAGATAGTATTTATTCACAGAGGGAGTAGTGACTAGATCTGGTCATGAAAGGAGGAGGCTCTGGATGTTGTTAATGTTCTGTTTTGTTGTTGTTGTTTTTTGGGGGGTGGTTCCCTGGCTGGGAATCGCATCCAGGCCGCAGTGTCGAGAGCGTGGAAGCCTAGCCACTAGACCACCAGGGAACCCCCTAATGTTCTGTTTCTTGATCTGAGTGCTGGTTACTCAAGTGTCCTCAATTTGTGAAAGGTATTTACAAACAAAAAAGTGTACACATTATATGTATAACACACAAGGTTAAAAAGAAATTAAATAACTTTAATAAGAAATTTATATATAACATTAAAGGCCTTATATTTTAGAGATGCATATTGAAGTATTTATGAATAAAATTATATGTCATCTGATATTTACTTTAAAATAATCCAGTAAGAAAGGAAAAAAGATGGCAGCAGAGGGGAAAGAGGGAAAGATAAAACAAGATTGGCCATTTGTTGATAACTCTTGAGGTTGGGTGAAGAGTACATGGGGGTTCACTGTGCTATTCCTGCTACTTTTATGAATGTTTGAAAATTTCCACAAAAGTTTATTAACATAGCAAAAGTGTAAATGAAAAAATATTACATTGATTCATTCTTCACATTATATACCAGGATAAATCTTAAGTGGAGTGAATATTTAAATGAGGGGTCAAATCCATTTTTGTATAGCCACAAGATAAGAATGGGCCTTACATTTTAAAGTACTGTTAAGAAAAAGGAAAAGACAAAAAGAATTATGTGACAAACAAAAGGTGTATGGTGGCCCACAAAACCTAAATAAACTATTTACAATATGGCCCTTTACAGAAAGTTTGCTGACCCTAGAAAATGTTATAAAGGAAACCAGAGAAGTAGCAGAAGAAAACACTGGTGAACCTAGGGAAGGAGAAGTCTTTCTTAATGACACCAAATCCAGAAACAAGAGGAAAAAAAGACTGATAAATTTGAGGACATAAAATTAAAAACTTACATGTGACCAAAACCCCCCATAAAACTTGACAAACTTGGAAAATGTATCCTTCACTTATGAGTATATGAGAGAGAAAGGATTAATTCCCTACTATATAAAGATCTATGAAAACTTAAAAACCAAAGGACCAACAAGTGAAATGTAGGCAAAAGACAGTCCACAGAAAACAAAATACAAATAGTCCTTAAACTTATACACAGATCCTCTACTTAAATTTATAAGAGAAGTATAAACGAAAACTAAACTGAAATACATTCCTCACTTATCAGATGACAAAAATCCAAAAGTCTGCCAACGTATATTGTTGACAAGGCTGTGAGGAAATAGGTACTTGTGTACTGCCAGTGGGAATGAAATAGTGTAGCCCTGAGGAAGGGAACTTGGTAATATCACTTCAAAGAAGAACTCTGAAGTATCTTTCAAATACCCTGGCAAAAATATAATATGACATATATGCATCACAGCATTATTTGTAATATTCAAAGGCTGGAAACTTAATGTCCATCAATACAGAACAAAGTATGACACAATGACACATGATGAACTATGCAACCTTAAAAATAGATGAGGGGAGTTCCCTGATGGTGTAGTGGCTTAAGGCTTTGGCGCTGGCGCTGTCAGCGCTGCGGCCTGGGTTCGATTCCCAGTCAGGGAGCTACCCACATACCAAAAAGCAAAAAAAAAAAAAAAAGAAAAATAGATGAGGGACAATGTTATATGATGATATCTAATGATCTTCAAGATCCTGTGAAGTGAAAAAAAGCAAGGAGTGGGAAGGTATTTAAAGTATGTTACCTTTTGAATAAGAAGACGAGGAGGTAATAAGAATGAATGCACGCGCGCGCACACACACACACACACACACACACACACAGCTTTTTTTTGTTTTTTTTTTTTAAAGCAACAATGGAAGGATAAACCAACATGAATAAAAATGGTTATCGCTAGGGATAGGGAGAAAATAAGAAGAAAGGGGCGAGGAATGGAAGCCAGACTTTACTCAAAGTGCTCTGGTTCTCTACTTCTTTTGATTTTGGAGCCATGTAAATCTTTTATGAAATTAACATAAAAAAGTAAAGGTACCACTTATGAAATGAAGCATACAGAACTGTTTAGACAAACCTTCTAAGGAGGCAGAACTTTCTAGGCTTGTTCTGCTGAAATCAGTTCCCTTAGTGCCTGTGGGGGTACTGCTCTCTTGGGAGAAAGTGCCTCCTTCCAAGTCAGGGCAGACTTCTTCATCTGTTAAAGAGGTAGATTCAGAATCCTGGGCTCCCACTGAAGAAAGACTGGTACGATCAGAACTTTGATCCTAAGGACATAATTACAAGCTTACTTTCCTTCACATTTAAAGTTTGTTATTTAAAAAGTCACTTCTAAGGCAGAGAAAATGGATAATTACTCAGATGATCAGTTAATCAACATTATAACTTCTAGAGGAAAAAACAACCCATTTTACAAGGGTATGCTAATTTGGATCAATGTGCTGAAGATCAATCAGTATTTTTTTCCCTAGTCTTATTGTGATATAAACTGTCATATAACACTGTGTAAGTTTCACTGTATGTGTTAATTTGATATACTTATATAATGCAAAATGAATACCACCATAGCATTAGCTGACACTTCAAACCCATTACATAATTATGGTTTTCTTTTTGTGGTGAGAACATTTAATGTCTACTGTCTTAGCAACAGACAAGTATGTAATTCAATAGTTAACAATAATCACAATGCTGTGATTCCCAAAACTTATTCCTCTTATAACTGGAAGTTTATACCATTTGCCCAGTATCTCCCTGTTTCCCCTACCCTGCAGCCCCTGGTAACCACCAATCTGCGGTTTCTATGAATTCAGCTTTTTTTTAATTCCATGTGTTAAAATACAGTATTTGTCTTTCTTGTCTGACTTATTTCAGTAAGCATGATGCCCTCAAGGTCCCTCCATGTTGTCACAAATGGCAGGATTTTCTTCTAACAGCTGAATAATATTCCACTGTATATAGATACCACACCTTTATCTTCTTTATCCATTCATCTGTTGAGGGACACTTACGTTGTTTCCTTATTTTGGCTACTGAGAATAATGCTGCAATGAACATGGGGGTGCAGGCATTTTTTTCAATATCCTACTGGTGGTTGCAAAATGATTGCAGGGATGTTGAGTACAGCACAGGGAATATAGTCAATAATATTGTAATAACTATATATGGTGCCAGATGGGTACAAGAATAATTGGAGGGTACAGTTCATAAATTATATAAATGTCTAATCAATATGCTGTACACCTGAAATTAATATAAATACTGAATGTCAACTATAATTGAAAAAAGTTTTTTAATGGGCAAAGGACTTGAGCAGGTATTTTTTTAAAAAGACATACAAATGGTCAACAGGTACATGGAAAAGGCACTCGACATCATGAGTCATCAGGGAAATGGAAATCGAAACCACAATGAGATATTGCCTCACACCTGTCAGCATGGCTGCCATCAAAGAGACAAAGAGACAGGAGATAAAAGTGCTGGCAGGAGAAACGGAAACTCCTGCACTGTTGGTGGAGATATAAATTGGTACAGCCACTGTGGAAAACAGTATGAAGGTTTCTCAAAAAATTAAAACGCAGCTACCATGTGATATGGAGATCAATTTTTAAGATGTATTTTTTAGTTAGATCAAAATAAACATCTGTCAGTAAGATAACCCTTATGACTTTAAATCTCCATTTATTGTTCATTCTCCTCCCTGCAAATCTCAGCCCAGGATGATATCATTAGAATTACATTTTATTTTTTTAAAATTTCATTTATGTTTATATTTTATTCTTTTCCCCAATCATCCAGGTTTCAAAGACATATATTTCTACTTTTCACTTTTGAGAACACCAAAGTTAAACCTTTTTCTGGTTACACCAATAATCCATAAGAAAAACTGGTAGATTCAAATTTTTGTATGAAGAAAAAATTTTTTAATATCTGTAATTCTACTGCCCCAATGATTCAATTTGTCTTTTTCTAGTTGTATGTGTGTGTTGCTGAGTTGTTTTTAAGATTATTTGAATATTTTTATTGGCTTTTTTGGCTACATCTCATTGTATTTTTTAAGTGGGTGCTTGAGGGATTACAATATACATACCTAATCATTTATAGCAGGCATATCCAACCTGTGGCCCAGGATGGTTTTGCATGTGGCCCAACATAAATTCTTAAAACTTTATGAGATATTTTTTTGTGACTTATTTATCTATTTATTTTGAGCTGATCAGTCATCATTGGTGTTAGTGTATTTTATGGGTGGCCCAAGACAATTCTTCTTCCAGTATGGCCCAGGGAAGCCAAAGGTTGGACACCACTACTTATAGTTAGTATTGTATTACTTCATATATAATAATATAACGATAACAAACATCAGTAGGCTGAGTCCATTTACAACTATAAAACATCTACATATATGAAAATCCCATGAGATAATATTATAATTTTTGTTTTAGACAAGTATTTTAAGGAATTTAAGAGGTTAAAAAATAGATTTTTATATTAACCAGCTATTTACCATCTATTTTGATCTTCCTTCATTCCAAAGATTTAGGTTTCTTTGAGTATCATTTTTCTTCAGCCTGAAGAACTTCTTTTAGTACATCTTATAGGTCTACCAGCCATGAATTTTTTCCTTTATTTGAAAATGTTTTTATTTCATCTTCAACCCTGAGGAATATTTTCACTGGATATAGGATTCTGGGTTGTTGACAGAATCCTTTTTTCCCTAACTTTAAAGGTGTTGTTTCACTGTATTCTTTCCTCCAAGAATTATGATGAAAAATACATGATCATTCAAATCCTTACTCATCTATAGGTAATGTGTCATTTTTCTTTAACAGCTTTGAAAACATTTTTTAGTCTTATTTTCTTTTCCCAGCAACCATTTTCTTATTAGCAGATGGATATCTTTAGTTTTTAGCAGTTTGCTATGTTTGTAGGTATAGTTTTCTCTGAATTTAACCTGTCGATAGTTTACTGAGTCTCTTGTACTTGTAAATCTCTATCTTTTAACAAATTTAGTAAGTTTCAGCCATTATTTCTTCAAAAATTTTTTCTACCACAATCCCTCTCTTCAATTCTTCTGGAACTACAATTATATGTTGTTATACCTTAAGATACTGTCCCTAAAGTTTCTGAAGTTTTGTTCATTTTTAAAAGTTTTTATTAAAATATATTTAACACACAGTATTATATTAGGTTCAGGTATACACCATAGTTATTCAACATTTATATACCTAAAGAAGTGATCACTATGGTAAGTCTACCACCCATCTGACACCATACAACACTATCACAATATTATTGATTATATTCCCTAAGCACTATATTACATCCCAATCAGTTATTTGTTTTATACCTGGAAATTTGAATCTCTTATTCCCCTTTACTTTTTCCCCTCCTTTTTTGAAATTTTCAATTACAGTTGACATTCAATATTATTTTATATTAATTCCAGGTGTACTGCATATATATAATTATATAATTTACAGAGCGATCCCCTGACTAGTCTAATACCCACCTGGCACTATACATAGTTATTACCATGTTCATTTTTATAAAAAACTTTTCTCTGTTCTTTCAATTAGTTTTTATTACTTGATCTTCAAGTTCACCGAGTATATTCTGTCATCTCCATTCTACTACTGAACCCATTCAATGAGGTTCAGTGTAGTTTTTAATTATATACTTTAAAAATAATTTCTATTTCTTATTAAAAATTCCCTTTTCATTTATTTCAAGTGTGTTTTTCTTTACTTCAAGGAAGCTAGTTATAATAGCTCCTTTATAGTGTCTGATAATTCTAGTACCAGGGCGATGTCAGGGTTGTCTTTTTCTTGAAAATTGGTCATATTTTCCTGGTTCTTATCAACTAATTTTGGATTTAATTTTAGACACTGTAAGTATTGTATAGTCTGGGTACTGTTATTATCTCTTGGAGAACATTGATGCTTTTGTTTTAGCAGGCAGTCAACTGAGTTATTTCAGATTGTAATTTGTGTTTTGATTTCTGAGACTTGTGTGGATCATACATAAAATTAGGGAAGCCCCATCTCATGGATTCCCCTCAAACTGTCCAGCCCAGCACTCTTTCCCTGATTCCTTTATCCAGGAAATAGGGGCTTTCTCTTGAATTTTGGCTGCCAAGGTTGCCATGTCACACTGTGATTAGGACATCTTTGGGGGCAAAGATGAATAAGAAAAGAAAATAGGAAATTCATCTCCTTGTGAATCCCTTCTCACAGTCTGCCCACTTTTATTTTCAGAATCCTTACAAAGATTTTTTTAATATCTTGTCTGGAGTTTTTAGCTGTAATCAGTGGGAGGGATGGGCTTTAGTGGCCTTAAGTTACTACAGTGAAACTAGAACTTTCACCCTATTTTCTGAAGAATACTTTTACTGGGTATAGAAAAATATGTTGGCATTCATTTTCTTTTAGAACTCTAAAGATGTATTTCTAGTGTACAAGTATTCTGATATTATAGTTTCTGTTCAAAAGATAATTGTCAGTTTCTTATTATTGTTCCTTTAAAGGTAATATATCTCTTTTCTCTGGCTCCTTTTAAGATTTCTCTTTGTACTTCATTTTCATCTATTTTAACATGAGATGACTAAGTATGGTTTTCTTTGTATTTATTCTGCTTGACATTTGTAGATATTCTAAATATGTGAGTTAATATCTTTGATTAATTTTCTTTTGAAAAATTCTTGGCAATTAGCTTTTTTTTTTTGGTATGTGGGTAGCTCCCTGACTGGGAATTGAACCCAGGCTGCAGCACTGACAGTGCCAGCGCGGAAGCCTTAAGCCACTATACCATTAGGGAACTCCCCAATTAGCTTTTTAAGTGTGCCTTCTATGCCATTTTCTCTTTTTTTTCTTCCTAGAACTCAATTACATTGATGTTAGAAATTTTTACTAAATGCTACATTCTTTTTTGTATTTTCCAATTTTTTTCCCTGTCTGTGCTTCAGTGTAGATTTTTTACTAACTTCTCACCCAGTTTACTAGCCTTTCTTTTTATGTGTTTTGTCTGTTCTTAAATCCAACTATTGCATTCTTAATTTTGTATCATTTTTAGTTTTAGAATTTACACTTTTTAAAAAATAGATGGTAAAATTTATCTTGTAAAATCT
The DNA here is from genome assembly GCA_004026885.1 of Lyroderma lyra. Classification (NCBI taxonomy): domain Eukaryota; kingdom Metazoa; phylum Chordata; class Mammalia; order Chiroptera; family Megadermatidae; genus Lyroderma; species Lyroderma lyra. The sequence goes on along the minus strand of PVJL010005209.1, from coordinate 53,558 downwards.
TTCATCTTGGTAGCTATTCTTCACCTTTTCCTCTATTTTCTTGACAATGTTATAATTATTTAAATATTTGCATCACCTGAATGTCCGTTTCCACCATCTTTTCTTTTTTCGAAGTTATGGTCCTAAATCTTGGTATAGCTATTTTTAATTGAATGACAGAGTATTAAAAAACTGTATGTAAAAATTGGAAGGACTCCAGATGATGTTCCATTCTTCTTTTAGATAAAGGCAGGTTATTTTAATCTAATCACAGACTAAGCTGAGTCAAGCCTTGGTTGCAATTTTTGTCAGGCTCAGTCACTTCTAGTTTGGTAATCTTCCTAAAGCATAGCTCTGCAGGACTTCCAACTAAGGACCTAGTGTGTCACCACCACCTGCAGCCCCTTGCCCAGCATCTCATGAACTCTACTTATTGTATTCCCAGCATCATGAAACTTCTGAGAACTCTTGTCTGTCAGAGATTTTCTGCTTTTCTTTTTAGCTTCTTGTCTCGTGCAGGATCAGTATTTGGAAAATATCTTCGAGGAAAAAAGTTGCATATTTGAGAACCCTAAATTCTCTAATTTTGTCTCTCTAGCTCTACAAGATCCCAAAAGCTCTGCTGGCCTCCTCATCTCTCCACAGTACTCTGCTAAGGCAAAATCTAGATTTGCAACCTCTTGCTGTGAGCTCAGAATAAGTAAATGTCCTCAAGAAAAAGTAGCTAATAGAATTTGAGCTCACCTCTGCAATTCTTCTATTGCTAGAATCCTGTTCCTCTACTTTCTAGTTGCTTTACCAGTTCTCTGAAGACTTTAAATAGCTACATTCTATATTTCATGTTCATCCAACTTTTTGCTTTTAGGAAGTATGTAGGTCTATCATAAGCTACTCCATCCTAACCAGGAGGAGAAATCCTATGTTTGGCTGGTAATTTTTGAAGGCATGTTGGACACTGTGTCTGAAAAAAAAATCTGCATTTGTAAGGAAATAATAAAGCTCAGTAAGTATTTAACACTAATTTTTAATCTATCTATAAATCACTTTCTTTCAAAACTGAACTATCAATATAACCTTAGCAAATTTTCTTTCCTTTTGAATTTTTATTCAAGTTTAAATTCAGATACTTACAAACCTTAAGCAAGAGTCTTTTTTGTAAAGCTGTGTTGAAGGAGAATGGTAAAAACAGGCGTAAAAGTAAGGGACTTCCGGTGGTGGGGGAGGATAAAAGGAAAAGTAGAAAATACTAACAAAACTTACCTTCGATGATGTGGTATACATGGTGAACCTTGAATACCATTTGCTCGCTTTCTCTGCAACTCCTTTTCCAGCAGTGAACATACTGTTCCTCAGAATATCTAGTTTAGGTACTAGTAGTGTATCTAAATTAAATGAAGGTGATGAATGGCTTAATGCATCTTGAGATTCTTCCCTAAAAGGGCAACTGGGTGAGAAGCCTGGAGAAGACCAGAGTCTATCCCTTGGTCTGTCTTCATTTTTTGTATAACTTTTAGATTTGGTAAGTCTCACTGGTCTAGGAGAATTAGGAGGCAGGCTAGACCTTCTACATGCCTTAACCAATGTTGGGCTTTTCTTAGTGGTTAATTTATCATCACATGCTCGTTGTAAATCAATGCTTGGTGTCCGACTTGTCAAAGGACTGGTCATGTTATTCATATACATCACAATTTCTTCAGCTAAATCACGCCTAGCAGATGGTGTTGAAATGCTTTTGCTATCATCTTCATCCTCTTCTTCCTCCTCTTTTTGCTGCTGCTCACTTTCAGCAACCAAAAGAGAGAGGGGATCAAATCCTGTTGCAACATCAGTTTTTTCAAACGGTTTTACTGACAAGCTGCTGCTCATGCGTTGAATCCTCCTGGGATTTTGTGTAACACATCCCACTTTTGACCCATCACTTTCATTGTCTAAATCTTCTAAGTCAAAAATAACTGGAGAATCCACTTTATCTGATAAACAGTTGGAACCATCAAAAGGTGTATCATCATCACTAGATTCTTTTTCTAGACTGTCTCTTTTTGATCTTAAAGATGGCCTTCCAATATCAAGAGTATTTGGTCTTGTGCTTTTTGAAATAACATGTGAAAGAATTTTTGCATCAGCTCCTAATTTTTCAACCATATCTCCAGGGTTTGCTTTCTGGTTAATTCTATTGAGCATAAGTCCCATCACTACTCCTCCACTAAGATTTCGGTTTCTATTTCCCCAGGACATTTGCTGTTTCAAATTAGGTTCATTGTCACTTTTATGTCTTTTCCTGAAGCATCTACTTTCAATGTTTCTGGTTTCATTTGTATTCTCAAAAGATGGTATTAAGAGTGACTCAGCTGGACTTTCTGAAAAACAAGAAAAGTGCTTTTAGCCATGAAAAATGTAATGTTTGAATATAAGTTGTCTTAAATATTTAAAACACTAGTAATGAAGATGATGATAGCAAGCACTCACCAAGTGCCTGCTACTTGATAGATACCATACTAGGCACTTTACTTACATTATCTACCACAATTATTCCAATACCCTTGTGGGTTGAAAAAAACTGACAGTCAGAGAGATTAATTATCTAGCCCAAAGTTACCCAGTCCTTAAATGACAGAACTGGGATTTAAATCCAGATTTGACTAATCATAAAGGGTATGCTTCTAGGTATTAGGATGTACCACTTTTTAAAACTTATAAATTAAAATTAATATTTACCCTTAGTATATTTAATAATAATAATCAATTCACATTAATGCTACTAAATTGATTAAATAACAATTGGTTATTCAACTGTGGTTGTGTTAGGTGACCTTAAGATCCTGGGTCTTCTGCCTATAAAAATGAAAAACAAAACCAAAAACAGTAAACCAAACCAAATAAAATGCAGCTATGTTAGGTTTATCTATACATAAAAATTATTTGAAAACTCCAAATCCTTATTACTAGAGATGTGGCTAAACAATTTTACCTTTGCCTTACATATTGATTGCAAGTTTAAACCAGTCAAATGTGAATGGCCACTTTCTATTCAGAAATACCACTTACTGCTTATCAAATTACTTAGGTATCAATGCTGAAAGCAGAACGCCTGATCACTTTAATTGTTTATATTATGTGGGAGTCTAAAGCATTAGTCTAAGTATGGTATTGTCAACTATTCTTTTTACATGCTCTATTCAACAGAATTAGCTCTCTATAACCATGAAGTTACTAAAAATGTGCCTTTTTCCCTGCCATGTGAAGCATTCAGGTAACAGGATAGGAGATAAAAGGGAATACTAGAAACCAAAAAAGCCTACAAACTAATACTGTTTAATAAGCATATACCATTAACAATGAAAACAATATAGCAGAGAGATAAAGTTTCTTTTTTTCTGTATCAGCTTATGGTTAAGTACATAAAAAACTAAGAATATACTTTCTTCTGATATTCTGGGAAACTCTCTGCTCAACAGGCTAAATATTATCAAATATTTGGAGGAATCTTATAACTCAAAGATAATACTCTGGGATAGCATTTAAATAGATGTGCAAGGCTTCCTTTGCAAAGTTACAACTATGCTATAGCCTGAAGACAAATAAAGCTGGTTATCAGATTATACCAGGCATTGACAAACTACATCTATGAGCCAAATCTGACCTGTGAACTGTTACTTTATTGTCTCAAATGGTTTTTACATTTTAAAAGGGCTATAAAAATCACACACCTGAAAAACAGATGATGGAGACTGTTAGGTGGCCTGCAAGGTCTAAAATACTATCTGGCCATTTACCTGATTCTATGTTTATATGCATGCTAAATTCCACTAGGTTAGACTGGATGCTGCATGCTTCTAACACAGAGTCTGAAAACTAACCCTCCTTAGGCCAGGTGACTCTATGACATAATTCTGTACAGTGATATTAAAATGGTAGTTTTGGAGGGTTTCTGGAAAAACTGCTTTCCTGGTAAGAGGGGATAAATGGGCTGGTAGTCCCCTTCGTGATTCTGCTTGCACTGATAGGTGATGGCTAAATTGCCAGTGGCCATATTTTAATCATGGTTAGGTACAGAGAACTGATGACAAAGCCTCTGAACCAGTATCTTGAGCAATTGTTTACCTTTGAATTTCTTATTTCAGAAAAAAAACCCCTCGACTTGTTAAGCCACTGTTAACCATATTCTCAAAGCTGAAAGAATTCCTGGTATAGGAATTCTATACTGATAGAATATACTGCTAACTGATTTACTAGCCCTTAGATCTTTGAACATGCTGTAATCCCTTCCCACCACACAGCCTTTTACAGACTGCTTCGCTCTGCTTACAATGCTCCCTCTCTCAATTCCTCCTTTGGAATCCCTGTCCTCATTTGTTTTCTACTCACCCTTCAGATCTAAGTTCAAAAACCATATTCTCAAGGAAGCCTTCCCTGAGCAATGTTCCCCCAAACCCAGGATACATCTATTATGTTCTTGTGGCAATTTATAGCCCTTCTTCACAGCATTTAATCTTAGAATGCTTTTATATTTACCTAATATCTGATTTATGTTTTCTCATCTCTCCCACCTGTTTTCTTTATGAAGGCAGGGGCCATGTTTCTTTTTTGTTCTTTATTATATACTCAGTAGCACCTGGCAATATGATAGCATAAAGTAGGAGCTCAAAAATAATTAGTTAGTGAATATTGTCTCTGGGAAACAACTTCCACAAACAATATAACATAGCATAATATATTATAATATGATGTATTATAGCTAAATATGGTTGCTAAAGATAAAAAATTAAAACATACTAAAACCAGAATTAGGATTAGTAAAAATATTTCAGAGTATGTTTTCATATTTCAGAGTAAATTTTTTTGTGGTTTAATTCCCAGTAATTCCATGTACATTTATCAAAATATTAAATTCTCAAGATAATCATAAAGTAACTACTGGGTAATGACTGTATTTCAATATCCAATCAAACAATAACATCTGGTTATTTTACTCCCATAAATTTTATTTTATTTTTTTCCCATAAATTTTAAAAGCTGTCATTCATTTATCTACATCTATATTTATATCTCTGCAAAACATAAATAAACCTGAAAAATGCTTTGAATCAAAGCATGTACTAATATATAAGAAACATGTTATTGAAAAGTAAGTATTCCTATAAATTCAGTATTATAGTCTTTGGCAGTAGTGATAAACCCATAATACTGAACAGAAGGAAAAGTTTTCAAACCAACTACCTTAAGGATGAACTAACAACTCTAATTCATACCTATGACATCTTTTATAGGCTTTAAGAACTTGACCTGTTAAGCACAGAGAATAACCAAAAGCCATATGATGAGTGAGATGATGATTACTTTGTTTACAATCATATTAAAATAGAAAGTTTATAAAAGCAGGTCTTAAGAAAAAGGAAAGCAAGAAGAGACAGTAATGAAAGAACAACAAGGCAAAGACAATCAAACATAGGTTCTTAAGGGTTATAATTAGACAATGATTAGGAAGAACTAAATGGTTGTGAAGCAATTCCATGATATCAATGTAAAAATTTTTAATTATCTAACAAAATATGCAAAGTAAGACAGCTATAGGTTATTTAATTTTTTTAAATTCATTTTTATTGTTAGACTTATTGGGGTGACATCTGTTAGCAAGGATTACATAGGTTTAAGGCATACAATTCTACAGTGCATTGTCAACTTGATGTATAATAAGTTCACCACCTAATGTGACTTCTCTTTCTATCACCTTATATTTAGCTTCCCCCCTCCTCTCCCACCCCCTCCCCTTTCTCCCCTCCCTAACCCACTCGTCCCCAAATAAACATTAAACTATTGATTGTGTCTATGGGTTATTTGTTTGTTCATTTCTTTTTTTTCTTTGCTTTCAGTTTTATATTCCGCATATGAGTGAAGTCATACAGTTCTTTGTTTTTTCTGTCTGGCTTATTTCACTAAGCATGATGATCTCCAGGTCCATCCATTCTGTCGCAAATGGCAATATTTCATCTTTTCTTACAGCTGAATAATATTCCATTGTGTATATGTACCACAGCTTCTTTATCCAGTCGTCTGTCGCAGGGCACTTTGGTTGTTTCCATGTTTTGGCCACTATGAACAGGGCTGCGATGAACATTGGGGTACATAAGTCTTTGCGGACAAAGGTTTTCAGGTTTTTGGGGTAGATCCCCAGAAGGGGGATTGCTGGGTCAAATGGTAGCTCCATTCCCAACTTTCTGAGGAACCCCCACACTGCCTTCCACAGTGCCTGTACCAGTTTGCACTCCCACCAGCAGTGTACCAGAGTTCCTTTTTCCCCACATCCTCTCCAGCACTTGTTATTCCTTGTCTTGTTGATAATAGCCATTCTCACAGGTGTGAGGTGGTATCTCATTGTGGTTTTGATTTGCATTTCCCTGATAGCTAATGAGGATGAGCATTTTTTCATATGTCTGCTGGCCATTTGTA
>PVJL010005209.1:0-47032 GCA_004026885.1 Lyroderma lyra | reverse complement strand
ATTGCCTTTGAGGACAGGTTCATGAAGTCTTCCTTGAGTCCTAGGTCTATAAGTTTAGTACCAATGTCTTCTTCTATACAGTTTATTGTTGCAGGTTTTATATGAAGGTCTTTAATCCATTTTGAGTTAATTTTTGTATATGGAGAGAGTTCACAGCTCAGGTTCATTCTTTTGCATATGTTTTTCCAGTTTTCCTAGCACCACCTACTAAAGAGGCTGTTTTTTCCCCAATGTTTTTTGCTCCTTTATCGAAAATTTTTTGTCCATATATTTGTGGGTTTATTTCTGGGTTTTCAGTTCTATTCCATTGGTCTATATTTCTGTTTTTCTGGTTATTTAATTTTGTAGTGCAAAGCAGCCATAAACAATACATAAGTGAATGAGCATGGCTGTGTTCCAATAAACCTTTGTTTATGAACACTTAAGTATGAATTTCATATAATTTCATGTGTCCCCAAAATATAATTCTTTTTTTTTTACTTTTATCCCAATTGTTTGAAAATGTAAAACCCATTTTTAGCTTAGGGGACTGTACACAAAGAGGCTGCAGGCTCAATTTGGCCCATGGGTCATAGTCTGCCTATCCGTGAGCTAGAGGCATATCTAACTATGCTGCAAAAAAACAAACATCATTGCAGCAAGGCCATATATCTCACCCCTGAAAGCAAAAGTCTTTCAATATTTGTTTAAATTATAACAAGATACAGAACTGAGCTAATACAAAAATAAAATAATGTAATTATATTATCAGACTATTAACACTAGAAACTCTGAATCTTATGTTCATTTAACCCTCCATAAATGGTCTGATGAAAAATTTATGAGACCTAATATTATTCCAAATCCTAACCTGACTTTTCCATTAACTAGCTGATAATTTATGTGACCAGCCAACAGTCAGATTATGCCTTAGTTTTCTCACCTTTAAAATAGTGCAACTATCTACTCTTATGAATATAAGCATTGCTGCTGTATTAACAAAAATAAAATAATATATAAAGAGCACTTTGAAAAAAATATTTGGTATTATTACCTAACCTATCTGAAAGACCATCCTTTTGCCTTTGAAAAAAAACAATAACAAAGAACAATATGAAGATTAAGGAACTATATGCTTCATTTAAAAACTGGCTAGGTATATGGTACCCTCAGATTGATCATCTCAATTGTTATCACTTCCTCCTTCCAAGAAGTCCCAACAGTCCAAACTAAAAGATAGTATGTAGCTCCTAAATTTGTCCCGACACTTGGTTATAATAAAAGCTTGAACAAAGTATAGAATTCAAGCTATAAACTAAATTATAAAATATAGAATTCAAGCTACAAACTATACCATGAGGGACTGCACAAATACATATAAAAAATTACACTGGAGAATTAAGACTTTAAAAAAATATTCACTACAAATACAGATACAAGTTATTCTGCACATAACAGAGGTATACTATTCAACTCACCTGTGCTTTCTCCTGATATTTTATCAGTACTGTTGTTATTTGCACCACTGAAGCGAACTATACTGGAAGAACTTTGGTAATTGAGCTTAGGGAGACAATCGGCACTTCCTTTTGCACTCTCACTCTCTGATACTGTAAAGATTAATGAAATTGACAAATATACATCATAAGAGCATAAGAAGTAGCTTTTATTTCTAAATATTTCTATCTCAAAATAGGTGATAAAATATCAAACACCTCTATATCTGTCAATCACAAATAAGTGATTCCACTGATTTGCGGTCTCAAGATGTATATCAAATTACTATATACTAGTCATGCATGAGGTCCACACATAAATTTTATATTTCATCTTTGGTTGTGAAGCGCTGCTTTTGATGGGAGGAGGCAACAGGGAAAATGTAAGTCACAGACCATTAACAAAAGCATTAAATAAAAATAGGGTTAAGCCTCAGAAAAGAGCCACTGTTTGAAGAAATAGACATTTCTACTACAAGGAGGATTGCAGAGTAGTTGTGTCACTGAAACTATACACTTCACACATGAAGATTTTTATGTTGGAATATTAGGTGGTAGACAGGGCTTGTAATGGGAAGAAAGAGTGATTATAATGGGAAAGTGGAAAACAGAATTAGTACTTTTATATTTAAAGTCACTTTTACTTTCTATTAATATGAATTCCCAATTTTATACAATATCAATTGAATAAAATACAATACCTACAAAATAAATACCTACAGGAACTAGAATCACTTCCTTTCTTATCTTTTTCTTCTTGAATGTCCTCAGTAGATATATCCCCTCTTCTAACTTCATCCTTAGATAATGAATTATATCCAAGATCAGACTGGCCACCTGGAAAAAAAAAGAAAAGAAAAACACCCCTGTGCTGTTTTTATTAAACTTCTTTATGAAGAAGTGTAATTAGAAGCAACGTATTATAGCAATTTTTTTGTTTAACTTTCAACTGAGAACAGTATTTTGTTAAATCCCCCCATCTCCATTAATGTAAGAAAAAGGTAATCTCAAAATAATTTGTTTTTGGCCCCACTTCAGTCAACAGCAACTACATACATTCACACTACTATCTGGGCTCCAAAAGACACAGACAAACCAGACATCCTTTATCGAAGTCCATGACCTTTCTCGGTGAAAGTCTGAGTTCCAACTAAGCACTTAAGAAGAAAAATCGGCAGGGAATTCTTAACAGAATATTTACACATAGGTTACTGAAGGTGAATTTCTAAGTGATTTTACCAATAAAGTGGGCTTATTTAAATTTATAGATAGGTAATTATTTTTCCTGAAAATTCAACTGAATAATTACTGAATTGCACATGAGTACCAATTAAAAAAAAAAAGTGTTAAAAGTTTTTAAGGAAACAAAAGTTGCACTGATACAAGAAAATTTCTAATACGTTATACATTGTTGTGTTAAAGAAGCTCTCTAATTTTCAGCAAATTATTTTCACTAGGTTAGCATCAAAACAAGGTTTTGAATCTTAGTTCTCTATCTTAGCAGACATAACTTTAAGTAAACCATGTAACATTTTTGTTTGGATCTCAAGTTCCAAGATTTAAAATACACAAGGTTGTAATGATCATATGAGAGACTACATATGGAATGGTTTTATAAACTTGCAAAGAACTGTCTAAAAAACTATATTAAGTATCACTAGGTATTTATTTTAATATCTTCATTATAGACTATGTACTTCCTCTAATCAAATTTTCAGCTACGCTTCCAAATAAACTATACATTAAAAATGTGAAGATAATCTTGATTAAATTCACACTTTTATTAGGATCTGCACTGCTTTAAGATAGTCTTAATAAAGGCCATAGTTAAAACGAAAGACAAATTTCATATTTAAGAGATAATGCCTGAGGGTGACCACTACAACTCTGATTAAATTCACAGTGCATTACCAAGAAATAAAACCAGCCAAGGAAGAACAACTATGGAAATTGTATTTCAACATTAGTTTATATTTATTATGCTTAAAAGTAGGCATAAAAGGAGGCGGACCAAAATAATGTTATTGTTTTCAGAGACAGAACCTTTCATATTTTATTAATCCTTGAATTTTTAAATTTAAAATTTATGTTGAGAGGTGGTTCTTATATTTGAAAATCATGTGTTGTTTTGTAAATGTAAATAATGAAAAGGACAGAATTTTGAGTAATTTATTTTAAAAATATGTCAGTTTTAATGTTACTTAGAGAAAGTTTATGTATAAATCTTATATTTTTAATGAAATTAATCCCATCTTCAGTGCTGGAATGCTACAAATTTTATATATTTAAGTAGTTTTATTTATAACTTTTTATTTTAATATAGTTTAAATCTCATGAAGTTGCAAAAATAATATAGTACAGAGAGTTCCTATGTATCCTTTACTCAGCTTTCCCCAATAATATCTTACATGAAACAGAAAATTGATGTTGATATGGTACTATTAACTCAGATCAGGGCTATAAATTTACTTTTTTAAACTCTTAACATTTTCACAATTACAAAGAATAATTTATTCTAAGAAAATGGTATGATAAGATCTGTGTGCTATTCAGAGTTAACTGGATTATCGTAGATTAAATACTTTAAACTCTCAAATTTTTATTGCTATTCAAATAAAGAATGAATAAATTATTAAATGCAATATCAAGTACCTAACATATAAAATTAAAAAGTGACAGTTAACTTAAATACATCATTAATTATAAAAATCTAAAAAAAATAGGCTTGGAAATCTAGTTTTTAAAATATACTGTAATAAATGTATACATAAGCACACACAAACCTGTACTAGATCTATCATCAGTAGCATATACTTTGATTAAACCCGTATTAAAAGGTGCCTGCTCCACAGTGTGTGTCCCATGACCACTATCCATGCTGCCATGACTAACAGCATCCAGGTCACTGCCATCTGCTTAAGAACACAATTTGACAGCATTTTACTACTCATGGAGATACCAAAAATATACATTAGTTTATTGCTCAAGCTAGTATCTACTGATATTGAACATGAAAAGTGCCACATAATTAGCAAAATACAACTATAACAAAGAACCCTATTGTGAATTATTAACAAATACTAAAATAAGACCACCAAAGGTTGATAGTTTAATTTACAAGAGAAAAAAGTAAAATTTTGTGTTTTTATAAATGGAAAGCATACTCCATCAGAATTTGATTTATGGTAATAAAACTAGAAAACATTCAGTATTTTGAAAGTATTTAAAATTTCTAAAAAAATGTAAAGTGTAATTAGTCCATTAACTTTAAAGTAAAAGACATACACCTCTTAAAAACCTTTAATTACCTGAGAGAGTTGTTTGTGATAAGTATGCATGTTTCTTTAAAGCTCTTTTGAACTGTGCTACTCCTAAAACAACATTTCTTAATTTTGTCCAAAGAAAATAGCCATTATGTCTTCTTGAAGGCCAGGTACTTTCCAAAACAGCCTATTTGTTTAACAAAATAAAATAATCAGTATAATAATTTTTATAAATGAACACATTGGCTTTAGAGTCAAACTAATGGATAAGTAGACTGTATAACACAAAATAACACAAAAATGTTTACTTGATTTACAAAATATATTTTAGCTATTCTAAAATAAATACCAAATAGCCCCTGCAGCAATGATATCTGCCATGAAATTAAGGTTGTATAATCACAAAAGTCATACTATTTCTCCATTAAATCTAAGTAATTACCTTATTATAATAACCATAAGTAATGGCATTGGGGTCAATACCAGCTTTCTGCATTTCAAAAAGCACTCGAACTGCAAGCACTGGCTGATCATATTGTCCACAGAGCTGCATAAGAATGCGGTAGCACACCTGAAACACATAAGTTCAAAAGTGTACAGGAACAAAATATCTATGTAGTACATCAATCTAGAATAAAATAATGCATTTTAAAGAATAATGTTACCTCATCAGGTGGATCCATCTTCTTTGACTGCATTTTTTTAAGCACATCATATGCTGTTTTCAGAGCCCTGACTTTTGAATGACACACTTTCACATAAGCTGGGAGACAAATAAACCACAGTCCGTAACAGTGACGCAATAGACATCTAGACCACATCTGAGGAATGGAAGAATACCTCTTGGCAATTTTGTGCGCTGATTTAATTTCCTAGAAAAATGCAAGGATCTCATTAATAAATTTATACATGTAAGCATCCTTATTTAACTGAATGATGAACAAGTACAAGTCATGTGCCTTTATAATGTTTCCCTAACAAAATCTATAATTAATACATATTTAAGCCTCTGCTTGAATCTGTATTACCTAACACATAAAATGCAGTTCTAGGACAAAAGAACTAGTTAATTTTCCGAGGTCAGCTTACTCTATCTTCAGAATGCTTCAGGAAGCATAATAATCTAGTAATAGTTACAGGTGAAGTAGTAAAGTATATTAAGGGAGGGTGAGAATTATATTTATTTTTATTCTAATATTTGATTACTGAAGAAATGCAAAATTATCAAAGCACCTGTTTTGTTCTTCTGAACATGGGAGAAGGGCTACTAGGACTACTTGATTTTGAAGGCAATTTGCTCTTTCTTGTTTGTAGAAATCCTTCAGGTCTCTCAAATAAATTGTTCCTAAGAACTGGAAACCCATTATAGCTGTTTTTGAAGAGAAAAAAAAAATTTCAAGCACACACAGATGATCATATTGGTTATAAGCTAAAAAAGTTTATGAACAATAACTTCTTATCTTAGAATTTATTTTAACTATGCTTTTCCAGCAGGCTATGTATGTTATATACTCAATAAATATTCATGCTAATGTTGCTTTTCTTACTATACCATTTAGAAATGTTATAGCCAAATATAAACTCAAATGTATATTTTGAAGGAAAAAAGTAAAACACATTTAAATTTTGTTGAACTGATTTAAAACTACAAAGTAACTCAAGTAAACTTTGTTAGTATTCGTGTACATACATAGCAAACTATCAGATAATATAATAGTTGGTAAAGGGCCCGGCAAAACAATATTCTTTCAACAAGTACAGTCATTAATATCATTGCTTTGTATTAACATATTACAATAGACTCTCCCTCTTAAAAAGATGTAAATAACATATTAGCACACCAGGACAAGCTCTCATATTATCATGAATTGGTTTATCAGGTTAGCTAGCAGGTTCTAGGCTTCATTTATGAGAAAGAAAACTGATGAGGTTGGAGAAGAGGAAGAAAATATTAGAATGGGTAGCTCTATGAGGAGGTGGGCTTAATTTGGGTGCTAGAGGAAGGTGTTTGGGCATTTAAATGGTAGCAGCAGCTAGGAAAAGAGAGATGTTAAATAGAACAAAAGAAGCTTCTGAGCAACTAACTTAACCTACTTTATGATATTCTTAAAGGCTTATAAATACTTTAAGAAGAAAGGTATAATAAAAGATGGTAACCTATACCTATTATATATTGCTATAGGCAAATTCAGTAGAATAAAAAAATATTGGCAATGATTGAATGTTAAATAGGAATAAAGTAGCAAAGAAGTTCAGGAAAACCATGTCCCTTAAAAAAACTCATTGTATGTACATGGTGTGATAATAAGACTATTCTGTGTATCTATGAAAACTATTGCCTTATCATTTTATACAGACAAATGCAAGTAAGCAAATCATCTCTTATTAAGAAGACCTATTATGCTCATTAAAGACATTTATTTTAAGTATTTTTCCAATGATGGTTATGATTATACCAAAATTACACTGTGTAGTCTCAAAGGACAAAAATGATATAGTCTTTAAAAAAAATGGGAATTTTAAAGCTAAGTAATTTTATTAAAGGATTAAATTTAAAAGTAAAATTTAAATTTAAAAGTTAAAACCAAATCATAAAAGAAAACAAAAGTATATTAATAAACAAATCAAAACCAGTCTTAGATGTATGAGGGCTGTCAGGAAAGTATCCAGCCTTGTATTAATAATATGAAAAATAGAGGCATTTATGGCTGGATATATTTCTGGACAGCTCTCATATAATGTACAAAAGAGATCAAAGAAATAAAATCTTGTTTAGAAAGAAAGAAAGAAATTAGAAATATTTTATATGTCTTTGACACAAAACAGACTTTTAAAAAGTGATATGAGTAACATCAATAGTTGAAAAGAGCAGGAATCAAGTGGCCTATGAATTAATCAACATTCATAAACATCTGTTACATCACTTTTTCACCTATAAAGAAAAAAATATAATCCAGCGCTTGTGTTGGCAGCACAGTACAAACAAGTCGGTAAGGTTTCATTAACCTTATGAAAACTTAGGAAACTTTACCAAGTTGTTTGTTCCATGCCAACGTGAGGGCATGGTGGCAAGTTCGCACACTTATTTGTCAGATTTTAGGTATGAGGACAGCTCTGATGGCCAGGCCATTCCAGAAAATGAGTTCCAAAACTGCTTTGAAGGGTTGACTAGGCTCTGGCATCAGTGCATAGCTTCCCAAGGGGAATTATTTCGAAGGTGACCTTTGTGATATTCAGCAATGAGTAATGTAGCATTTTTTCTAGGATGAGCTCCTGAAATTAATTGTACAACCTTGTATGAGGGCTGTCTAGAAATAATCCAGCCATATAATACCTCTATTTTTCATATTACATGGCTGGATACTTTCTGGACAGCCACCTCCCACATATATGTATTTACGTTTGTATGTATGTTGTGTATTTATAGTAAGTCTACCTCTGTCATAACCTTTATTTCATTGTGCTCAGAACTTTTCTCTTTCCCACTAGACTTAAAGACAGGAACAGTGTATCATTCAAGTCTAAATACCAAGCACTTTCCACTGTCTGATCAAGTTTTCTAAATTAACAATCATTAATTCCAACAGTTCTAAATTTTCATGACTTAAAATACAAACTCATGGACTAATTAATAGCCTAAAAAATTATGTTATCTAAATGAAGGCCACAAATGTTGACACTAAATTAGATTTAATCTTTTGTAAACCAAGGTTATATTAACCAATGTGTATGGAGGGAGGAGATGAAAATGAGGAAACTAGCTTTAATGAGAAACAAAAATCAAAATTCTATAACAGAAGTGCTGCCTTTTGGTTGGATAAGGTCCTAACTAAATTTAATCAACATGAGAATAGATACTTATGCAGATATAGATAGCTTCCCATTCCCAAGTCTATATTATGCAAAATTATTATTTTTTTCCTTTTATACCTCAAAATTTAATAATGGATGTGGGATAAGCTTGCTTACCACCTAAAAATTAGGGATCTGTAAAGTTTGGATTTTTGAAAATACCACAGTCCTTAGAAAGCTACGCCACAGATGATGGATTGCTTCTCTTTCAATCTCAAACATTTTGCCTCTTGAATACCTGTACTGTAAAGGGGGTTCTTCACCATTGGGTAGATGGGGGATCTCAGGTGGTGTTACAAAAACAGTATGTTCACTTTTGAAAGATTCATCCAGTTCTATAAGTCGCATTTCACCACTCTTGTCTATATCCACCTGAAGGAGTTTAAAAAACATATGTTAAAAATATACATTGGTTAGTCAAGTGTTGATCTACAGGGGAATGGTTAAATTAACCATTTACTCAACTGGACACTAAAGAGCTAGTAAAAAAAAAGAATGAAAAAGTTCTCCATGTACTCCTATAGAAAGATCTTCAAGATAAATAAAAATAACAAGGTGCATAACATTGTATACAGTATACTTTCTTTTGAAGAAAGAGAAAAAAATAAGAAAGAACATATAAGTCATTTTTTGCTTGTATTCACATAAAGAAATACTAAAGAATACTAGGCAAGTAATTACTTGTATGGGGAAGAAGAGATGAATTGGAATAGACAAGGATGAGCTAGGACCCAGATTTCTCAATATATATCTTTTTATATCATTTTGCATTTAAAATAATGATAGTGTATTCAAGAAATAATATTTTTAAATGTACACACACATGCATATGCATGAGTTGAGAATACTGGGTTCTAGCTTTGATTTATACTAAATGTAGCAAATTTTACTAAGTTCTTCCATTCCCAATGTAGAAGCATATATACTTGAGTTAAATTCTAGTCACATCAATATTAAAGGCACTTTATAGTAGTACTATTTTCCCCAGGTACTCTATCGCAAGATAATGTTCCTAAAAAATAAAAAACTTCACAGAGTCCAAACTGCTCTAAAGGATCTCATAAACTACAGAGCACAACATTAATTTAAAAAACAGATGTTATACATACAAAATATAACCAACAGAACTTTATTAGACAGAATTAATATCATATGCCAATTAGAAATAAATGGGAGCAAGAATTATTAACAAGTTATATCTTTAAGACAAGGACATAGGGCAGAATATAGCAAAAAAAGAGAGACAGATTTTAATTTTTTTCTAACTCTTAAAAAGAGCTGATACACTCAGAGTCTTCTTACACAAGCTGTGGGTTATAACTTCACATCATTACATGCTATAATCTCCAAGATTAAAGAATGTTTTTAATGATATATCCATACAGTAAACTAGATAACAATTAAGCCATGTTTCAGAATTATAATTAATGACAAAAGAAAAATATTCACAAAATAATGACAAATTTAAAAAATTAAGCTATTAAATCATACAGGGAATGACAATTAAGTTTGCGAACTTGCCACTGTGAGCTATACAAACAACTCAGTAAGGTTTCATAATCTTGGTATATTTGTGTCTCACAGCTGTGTTCATGTTGACATGTGGCAGTATCTTGCTGAGTGGCATTCATTACTGTTGTTGCGTGTTTTTGTGTGCTGTCGTGAGAATGTTGGAACTTGAATTAGAGAAACAAACAAATATTGAATTTCTTGTTAAACTTGGCAAGAATGGAAATGAAATCAGGAACATGTTAGTCCAAGGGTATGGGGATAATGCCATGAGGAAAACGGCAGGGTACAAATGGATTAAACGTTTTTCTGAATTGAGAGAAAGCGTCACTGATGAAGAGAGGTCAAGGCGGCCAGTAACCAGCAGGACTGACGAAAACGTTGCAAAAGTTTGTCGAACAGTGCATCAAAATCATCAGCTGACTGTGTGAGAAGCATAACAGACCAAGTAAACATCGATAGAGAAACAGTTAGGAAAACCTTAATTGAAAATCTTGGCATGAGAAAGGTGTGTGCAAAAATGATCCCTGAAGGAGCTCACCAATGAATATAAGCAAGGAGAGCTGAAGTTTGCTAAGACCTTTTGGAAAGGCAAGATGATGATTTGAGCCATGTTATCACTGGTGATGGAACATGGGTGCACCAATACAACCCTGAAACGAAGCATCAAAGTGCAGAATGGAAGTCAGCCAATTCTCCACAACCAAAAAACTTCCATCAGTCCAAATCAAGAGTCAAAACAATGTTGCTAACCTTTTCTGATATCAGAGGGATTGTTCATTATGAATTTGTACCAGCTGTACAGTCAACCAAGTTTACTTGGTTGAAAGTGCTGAAAAGGTGCATGAAAAAGATGAAAACAACCCGAACTTTTTGCCATCAATTCATGGCTCTTAATCATGACAATGCACCAGCTCACACAGCATTTGTCTGTGAAGGAGTTTTTAGCCAGTAAACAAATAACTGTATTGGAACACCTTTCTTACTCACCTGATCTGGCCCCTAATGACTTTTTCTTTACCGGAAGATAAAAAAAATATTGAAAGAAAGACATTTTGATGACATTTAGGACATCAAGGTCATAGGATGACAGCTCTAATGGCCATTACAGAAAAAAGAATTCCAAAATTGCTTTGAAGGGTGGACTAGGCATTGGCATTGGTGCAGAGCTTCCCAAGGGGAGTACTTCGAAGGTGATCATAGTGATACACAGAAATGAGACATACAGCACTTTTTCTAGGACAAGTTTGTCAACTTAATTGTCAGACTTTGTATATATTGTATGAGTTTTAATTTTTTAAAGAGTAACTATACATGTTATACAGATATATTTGTATGTGCTCTCTCTCTCTCACACCACAATCATCAAAATTCTGTCTCTGGGTAGTAGTATCACTGGCAATTAATACTGTTCTTCACATTATTTATTTTCCAATTAAAATATAATGAATATGTATTACTTTCAGATGCTTCTTAAAAATAACAAAATTACTAGATGCTCAGAATAAAAATTTAAACAAGGTAGAACATATTGCTCTTCGAATAACACTTATTTCGATTTTTGTTGAAGGATATTTAAAAATTAATAAAATAAAAGAAGGTACCTTTCTGTTTTTGCCTGTCACAATAGTTTTCTATGGTAAAACTAGCAATGATACAATAAATACAGTAAGCTAAATAATCACATACCCTTCAGGTACTCAAAATTGGTAGTCTTCTTTAGAAAGCCACATATCTGGCACCAAGGAGGAAGACAGAGGAGAAAAGCCACAAGCAAGATATTTTGCTCTGTAGAGCCCCAGAAAGGTCAGGAAAAGTGCTAGATGCCTTTAAAGACTGGAGTGCAGGTGGGAGGAGAATTAGTTAAAAACCTGCATTTAAGGACTCCCAGATTCCTGATTCAACCTTTCTCCCTAACGTGGGAGAAGACTCGACTGAGTCTTTCTGAGTGAACCAGAGCAATTTTAGATTTAAGGACAGGAGGCAGAGGTGGGGGAGATGAGGAGGTTAATAAAAACAGATGAAGTGAGTAAAAGCCTACATGTTACAAGGGGAAAACCTCAGTTACCTTCCCCACTCAGTTCTGAAAATACAGGCAGTCAAATTTATGCTCCCCAGGCTAAAGGCTAGAGATATCTCTTGGGGGGAAACTAAGCAGCCTAAAAGAAAAGAATTACAGACACTGATCAGACACTGACTCTAATGAAATAGCTGAGATCCTTTATGATCATTAATTTCATACCTATGGAAGCTCCCAGCCTCACCTTCCCAGAAAGAGTTCCAATGATTTCTTTAGGCCTCACCTATGAAAATAAATGCCAACCAAAGATCACATAAGAAAAACCAATAATTTAAAAGGGAATAAAATAAACAAATATTAAAAGGTACACAGAAGAAGCAGAGACAATGCAGAGGGGGAAAAAACCTCCAAAATAAGGAGAATAAATAGGTCTACATCCATGAAACAAGAAGATGTTATATACATATATAAGGAGCATTCAGGGAATGAAAGGAGATTATGGAAATCACAAATTTGATAACAGAAATAAAAAGTATATTATAAAGGTTGAAAGTTAAAATTGAAGAAATCTCCCAAAAAGTGGAGATGAAAGACAGAGAGACAGAAAATGGGATGAAAATAGTAAGAAAAGTGGAAAGAGGACTCACACTGGGTGATGAACATATAGTGCAATGAATAAGATGAGGCACTGTAGAATTGTACACCTGGAACCTATGTAACTCTTGATAACCAATGTCATCCCAATAAGTCTAACAATAAAAGTATTTTTATAAAAAATAAGAAAATTAATAAGCAGATCAGAGCAGGAAGGCCAATATCCAAATAAAACATATTTTAGAAAAAAAACAACACAGAAAATGGAGAAAAAAATTAAAAGAAAAAAATGCAAGAAAATTCCCCAGAATTTGAAGGAAATGAACCCACACATTAAAGGTATCCAATACACTAAAGCAAAGAAGGCCTACGCCAGGCATATGTTTAAGAAATTTTGGAACATCAGGGATCTTAAACAATTCCAGAGAGAAAAAGAGATCAGACACAAAAGATCAGAAATCAAGATACTATTATTAATACATTAGATGAATTCTTAACAATAACATTTGAAGCTAGAAGACAATGTAGTAATGACTTCAATTTTACATCCAAATTAGCAATCAAGTATTAGAGGAGAATCAAGAAATATACAAATGGACAGGATATTAAAAATATACAAGGGCTGTTCAGAAAGTATCTAGTCATGTAATATGAAAAATAAAGGCATCAGGAGTTCCCTGGAGGTGTAGTGGCTAGGCTTAGGCGCTGTCAACGCTGCAGCCTGGGTTCGATTCCCAGCCAGGGAACTACCGACATTAAAAAAAAAAAAAAGAAAAGAAAAAGAAAGGCATTTATGGCTGGATTTATTTTTAAAATTCTGGACAGCCCTCATATGTTCCATGTACTCTTTCTCACTAAGGTACTAGAAGATGTGCTCCATTATAACAAGAAAATGAGCCAAGAAAGAAGTTATTAAACCCAGAATGCAGGTGATCCAACTCCAGAGAGAAGTCAATATAATTCCCAAGATGATGGTGAAGGAAAATCCCAGGATGGCAGACTAGAAACCAATCAGTTCAGACTGGAACATAAAGATGGACTGCTCTAGCAAGAATTTAAAAAAAAAACAACAAAACCCAACCTGGATAGATTATAGATTGTTGGAAAAATTGAGAGATTTTAGATTTTTCATTTTTGTAGAAGAGTTTGGAGATGAATTAATAGTAGACACAAAGTAAGGAATACAGTAATTATTAACTTCAGAGAAAAAAAAAAAATCCCTACATGATTTAATCACAACACATACATGGCCTAGCAGTGATTCTATACAAAGTGATAATATTAACCTGAACAACCATTTGAGCAAATGTCATGTTATAATTATATTGGGAGAATTGTGTTGGTAGATATGACATTAACAGAAAATTTATAAAACAATAAGCAGTAATAAAAACACATTATTTGGAAATCTTAAGGTAAATGACAAGAAATAGTTGAAAGAGAAAGTGGTTGTCTGTGGAGAACAGAAACTAGGGGTGGGAGGGAATGGGACTTACCTAGCTTTATAAAATTATTTGGCTTTCTAAACTATGTTATGTTTCACTGTAGTAAAATGAAAATATACTTTTAAGAGATTTGGCAGCAATATTAAACATGCTAATAAGATCTGGTTATGTAAAAAATTAGAGAACTATATTATAATCATGTAAAACACATTGAAAATAAATGTAAAATGGATATTACGGCACAGGACTTAGGAAGTTTTTTCTCCCTTTTTTTTTCATACTTCCTGTTACTTTAGTCACTTAATAAAAGTGTTAAAAATGAAAATTTTCAATAAAAAACAGACTATGTAAGCCATTATCAGCAAACCTAAAAATATTTAAAAAAAAAACAAAACAACATTAGAAACATGTTAGTGATAACTCATAGGTATCCCTAGTAGGATATGGTATTCATGGGCAACCCAAGAACAAATGAGAAGCTCTATATGCAAACATTTTTGTGCAGATGAAATGGGGTTAATCTAGTTATAAGGGCGGCAATAAAAATAAAATAAAAGAGATGGACCAGAAGAAAAAGGTTAAAACAAATACCCAACCAAGGTCATTGGGAAGGAAGTTGGAAACTACTCCTGCTCCATGATGGAACATTATAAGAGAACTGCTTGCCTAACAGCACCAGGTGTTTTTATGTTTTTAAATTTTTATTTATTTATTTAACAGCTTCTACATCCTTTTTAACAGATTTTTCCCTCTCCAGGCCTATGCCTACATTCTACTCAAGTCACTTTGTTCACACAGAAAAGAAAACCTATGGACAAGGATAAATGCTCTAATTTGCAATATTGTAACATTTATTAAAATATTAAAATTTTGCACTGTAGATTTAATACTCTGTCTGGTAAAAGATACTACCCTTAACTTCTACACCAATAAAATCCCATTTTGACATTATAAAAACAGCCATGCAATAATTCCTACATTTATCAGTTGGGCGTTTTTGTCTTGGAATGCAAGGTGACATCTGCCCCTATCCGGAGAAAAAAAATCCAACACCCACAGTAGTATAAAATTAAAATAATTTTCATATCCTTTTCATATTTTTCACATTAATATCCTCAAAAAACACAGAGAGATGCTTAAGAGACCAAGAACAATCTTAACAGACTATTTGTTAACACAAAACTGCTCTTAAACTCCATCCTATAGAAAGAGATTGTGAGAATTTAAAATATAATCATATGAAGAACAAGAACACATAGTTCTTAAATTAGTCACACATGAAACTCAAGTAATTCTCTTACATTGTTGTTCTTATTCCTATTCAGCATTAACCACTCCAGCATTTAAAAGTCAGATTAAAAGAGGAATATGTCTAATTTCTGTTCAATCTTAGTCATGGACTGCTTAGACAGTTAATGCATATTTAATATTATTTATTTTCCATAGCTAAACTGCCAGAGATAAGAGGATCTGTTCACTTAAAAATTAAGCTCAAAGTCACTCAACTAAGGAATAGCCCCCAAATTAATGATTATTTTAAAAATATTACTGATATTCAGAAAAACATTTGCAGAATAAAAGCAAGCATTGACTTAATGCTCTGAGTGTACTTAAATTGTGGTATTAAAATATGAAAAGCAGTAACAACACTATATAATTTTTAGTATTACAGAGAGTTCTATTTAATAATACCAGGAATACACTTGACCTCTATATATGAAAGTTATTAAGATACATTTTGGACACTGTGACATTTTATTTTCTCTAATAAGAGTTCCGTGAATTATAATAGAGAAAATACAAGTAACTATGTTTTAGTTAATTTTTTACTTTGACTTTCTTAGTAGTCATTAAATTCTTTAAGTATAACATTAATCCATTATATATAAGTGATCTTTTGTTGGGTCTAGCCTTTAAATAGGTAAATAGCATTTTAGGAAAACAGTCTTCCTAGAAACAATGGTGATACATTTAATGGAATTATTTCCTTTTTAAGACTTCTCAGAAATTTTATTCTTTAAGCAATTATTCCAATCCTGTCCTACATTGATTTTTACCAAGTAAAGAGCAGGTGACCTACTTTCAGAAAATCCTAGACAAAATAATGTAATAATTATCAGTAATAAGGTATCTTTAGAACATGATGTCCTACATATTTAGCAAAATTACAAGTCTTGTATGTCTTACAATATTAATGAATATTGTTTAAACCATGTGATAATACAATATGAGTTCTTAGCTGAAACACAAACATGTGAACAAAATACATAAAATGAGTTAAACATAAAAGGGAACAATATAAGATTATTCTCTTCTGCATTGTTAATTGGATTCTTAAAACTAATTCAGTGTTCCCATGTGAATTAATGCATTTATTGGCTAAAGCATGCTATTAGCAAAACCCTGGCTGGTCACTAATTTGGCCCCTTATGATTGATTCAGTTAGCTTGGCACAGGAAACAACTGTTAATACAAATGTACACCACTGCTCAAAAGAGAAGCTCATCCCTAAGTACATATAGATGACCAGTGGAAGCCCAGTGCCACATAGGAAAAACATTTAAAATGTAAAATGCTAGTCAGAAACATCATTTTTACATACAAAACCCAACATAATTATTCCTGTAAAAAATGATTTAGAGAAATCATTTTAAAGCACATCTATTTATTGTACACCTTTTTATTTAAAGCATACTTTTAATTTATTCTTTCTATTGATATTTAACCTTATAGGAACCAATAAAGCAAACTTTAAAATTTGATTAAAATATTGAAAATCAAGTTCTTTCTTTTTCTGAAAATCAAGTTCTTGATATAATTGCTTAAAGAATAAAAATTCTGAGAAGTCTTAAAAAGGAAATAATTCCATTAAATATATCACCATTGTTTCCAGGAAGACTGTTTTCCTAAAATGCTATTTACCCATTTAAAGTCTAGACCCAAAAAAGATCACTTATATATAATGGATTAATGTTATACTTAAAGAATTTAATGACTACTAAGAAAGTCAAAGTAAAAAATTAACTAAAACATGGTTACTTGTATTTGCTGTAATAAAAACAAAATTGTCAAGGAGCTATGATATTACTTCTCAAAATAAACAGGATTTCAAAGCTCTAGGCAGAAGTCAACTTACAAAAAGCTATGGTTCTAAAAGTCCATTTGCAAATAGGTTATTCAAAATACAGGAAATAAACTTCCATCCAAAACAATATCCTTTCTGGGGTGGTGGAAATTTCTATATTTTGGAGTCATGGTTACATAAAAATCTGTATTTGCCAAAATGTATCAAACTGTATACTAAAAAGGTGCATTTATTGTTGATATATTATATCTCAGTGAATTCTTATTTTAAAAAAAAGGTCCTAAACGGTGGTCAGAGTATCATTCCACCAAAAAAAAAAAAAAAAGACAAATTTCCTGCATGCTATAGCCCTGCACCCTGAACTACAGCTAATCACCATTTTTATCAGTGTTTGCATGAGAAAATGAATTATGAATTGTAAGTTCTAAGCAGATAATGGCATATATCCATCTTTTCCCTATTCCAAAGCATTTCAAGGACTTCAATCACATTAGCTAGTTAATTCTCTATCAGTACCAGAAAGAGTATTTCTCTACATCAACCACCCCTCAAGTTTCCTAAATTGAAGGAAAGGGTAGATGCCTATATAAGGTTCTGAATTTTTTCCTGCTATTCACATGTATAAGAAATTCAAAAGTTGAATACTAAAAACCAGCAAAATACAAAAATAGCCATAATATTTACTTTTTCATTCATACAATACTACTCTGAACACTGTGAAACATGTAGTTATAATAATTTCTCCTCACAATGTTTTTAAAAACATAGATAAGCAAACAACATAGAAAGACTAAATGACTTGTTTTTTTGCTTTTTTTTTTTTTTTATATCTATATATATGTGGGTAGTTCCCTGGCTGGGAAACGATCCCAGGCCGCAGCGTTGACAGCACCGAAGCCTAGCCACTACACCACCAGGGAACTCCCTAAATGACTTGTTTAAAGTCACAAGTATAAGAGCTGTGGTTTAAGGTCTCCTGATTCAGTGTTTTTCCCACTACACCATGCATAGTGAGAATCATTTCTCATTTTTATAAGATATATCTAGCAGTTATTTAATAATTAGTAAGTGACATTTTCATGTTAAACTCAGAACTGAGACAATTTCTGGATACTGAGGGATGAATTGTATTTTGGCTATTGTACCAAAACCAAAAATCATTGATTTTTCTTTCATCATGTAAATCGGAAAGTGATGGACATCTTTCAATAACCTTTTAAGTACAAATTGTTGAGAAAATACATGACAAAGTTTGCTTTCTCCCTTTTTCCTACTATCATGGGCATAAAATCATGAATACTATATGTACATTTACAAAGTTATAAAAAAGTTTCAAGTATAGTAACTTCTGAAGTACTAATAATTTTTTTCCTTTTAAACTTTTGAGAGTAAGTTGCTGGTCTAATGACCCATTACCTCTGAATACAGTGTGTACTTCCTATAAACAAGGACATTTTCCTATGTACGTGTAACTACAATACATGAATCTGGAATTAACATAATATACTGCTACTTTCTAATCTTCAAACTACACTTGAGTTTTGTTGATTATATTAATAATATTACACCAAAAGCATCCAGTTCTGAACTATGCATTGTATTTGGTTGTCAAATCTCTATAGTTTTTTTTACTTTTGAACAGTTTCTCAATTTGTTATTTATCTCCTTAACCCTGACACTTTGTGGATTACAGAATAGGTGTTCTATAGAATGTCCCTGAATTTGAGTTTGTCTGATATTTCCTTGAGATTATATAGGTTATGCATCCTTGGCAGGACTATTATAAGACTGATGTTGCATTCTAACTGCAGTCTATGAGAGGTATGTGCTATTGATTTGTCCCACTATTGACGATGTTCACTTTGATCACTGGATTAAAGTGGTGTCTGCCAGGCTTTCTGTTCAACTAACTATAAAGGTACTCTTTCCTCTTTTGTAATTAGTATGTATTTTGTGCGGAGGTACTTTGAAACTACGTAAAATCCTGTTTCTCATCAGACTCTTAATTGATATCTGTGTAGACTCTTATTTTATTCAGTGAATCATTATCTGTTACTGAATTTTTGATATTCAAATTGTTCCATATGTAGCCAGTGGGAGGCCCTTTCGAACTGGCTTGTGTTTCTGTGTATATGTGTATTGTTTTTATAAAAATGTGTCTCTATCATTCTTGGAACAATTTCTTGTTTTCTAGCATAAGCTACTTCAAGGCTCACTTTGTACTTTCCTTGCTCTAGATATAAGACCAATAATTTCTCCATGGAGTCCTGATTCCTTTTAGGAGAGAATGGTATTTAGAAGCCAAAATTTGTGCATTAGGTATATTCATTGCTACTGGGGTATGGCTGCTCCCAAGTCCTCTCAGTGTACAGAGCTAGGGAATATACGTGTGTATAAACATATACATACTTACATCTATGCTTATTTCTATATTTATCTATACATATTGAAAACCAATGATATCATACCAAACCTCCAATTCCATTCAATACTACAGGGTTTGTTCTAAATTTTTCCTTTTCACTATTTGTAAATCCTTCTCTGATAATGAGAAACTTCATTATCTTTAATATATTTATTTATTCGATCCCCCTATATGTAACATTCTCCCATCTCTACCACCACCCCTGTCCCATGCATATGACTTCTTCTTATCCTAATTTGGCTTTGACAACTCTTTCTAGACCAACCTCCTATTGCTAACCAAGCTGGCACCTCCCTCATCCAGATCAAACTCTGACACCCCATTTGTTATCCCTACCTAATGAGGGCTTTCTCCCCACCTTGCTCAGACTCTGACATTCCATGCTGTCCTTGTTGCCACATGAATGTTCTTCTCATCCTGTGTAGGTTCTGACTTCCTGCAGCAGTCAATCCCACAGCATAAACACTCTCTTTATCCTGCTCATCCTCTGACTCTCCATGTTAGTTATGACTTTCATGGATACTCTCCTCATCTGGCTTAGGCTCCAATACCCCATAGTAGGCTGTTCCTCTTTCCTTACCCCATTCAGGTTTTGATACTTCTCTGTGAGCCACTGTTTCCCAAACTCCTTTTACTAGCATGGATACCCACTTTGCTCTATCCCATCTAACGGTATTAGGACTGAAGGAAAAGGGAAGGTTTCACACATGAAGTTAAAATATAATTAATTCACTTAATTTATACTATAAACTCAGTTCAAAATTGTAGAAATTTTCAGGTGAAATATTCATTACATTCTATGTCTCAGCATGTGACAAAGGACCTTAAACAAAAAAGAAAGGTGAAAATTAAGGATGCCCAAATTAGAGGTCTGGAGGCTTGCACAAAATTCCCATAGTCTGTAAGTGGGTGGTAGCATTACAGACCTGAGTGCTAAAATAAAACTCATAATTTATTAAAATCCTGTAAGGTATCCCTAAAAGGCTGTTGTGTTCTATATTATCTAGTAGACCACTAAAATTTTCATAATAAAGGGTCAATGATGAAATGAAATTAATTTAGATTTTTAAAAGTTATGAAGAGAAACTATAATTCCTAATATATATAACAGTCACACAAAACAAGTTAGGGCACTATAGACATACTAGTACTTACTTTATCTACACAATCATCGAAAAATGCCAGGCTTGCATCTTTATCACTGACAAAAGAACATTCCTCAATGAAGCGAATAAACATTTGTGTTTTGGTCATCATATTATAGAATTTTTGATGTGAGCGGTCCCGGCTTCTTAAGAAAGCTGTTTAACATAAATTTATAATGTCAGAATATATAATACCATTTACAGATTCTAAAATTTTTTAAATAGAGGGAACTTGACCAACCATGTCACATCTATATCCCTCACCTCACCATTCTGGAGAAAAAGAAACTAAGACCCCTAAGAGGGGAAGTGGCCTGACAAAAATAGCAACATGAAAGAAACTTGAATCTAGATCTTTCAAATCCTCATCCAGAATTATCTCTGTTGTCCCCTCACTACCTTGAAGATTATACATAAACTAATAAATGTGAAAGCATTTTAAAAATTGCTGGTTTTTTCCCCCTTATGTGTGAAGTAAAACAAGTAAGGCTCAAGTTTGGAAGTGACTATCCCAGGGCTGCCTCTGCATGCGCAGCATTATCTGGCTGCCCTGAAAGCTAAAAGCACCAACATCAGCACAACTGTGACACAACAAGTTCAATAGTACATGTTTAAGAAGCTCTGTACTTTTCAAAGAGTTTCTTCTGCATATTTTGCCAATGGGATTGTATCTAATGTGCCTGAGAAATGACTAGTCCTATGAATGGATTGCCAATAGCGTTGATACTCACATACTCTCAAAATAGGTATATATTTTGATAAATATGAACTCTTAATCCAGAAAGCAATTAAAATCATCACAAGGTTGAGCTCAATAATATGACAGCTATAAAACTATGCAATCACTCACCTTGTAGGGCAAAAAGAGAGCTTGCATCTGTGGCTGTCTCAGATGGGGCTTGTGTTATTGGTCTTAAGTATGACCTATAACCTTTTAAAATAGAGGCCATGAAATACAAAAATGCCTCTTGGATTTCCAAATCTATCATATGCAACCTCTTTCCAGAACTAAAATCATAGTCATTCATTGCTAAGTCCATTAGTCCATCGTCTCTTGGTCTCTGCTGTACTGTGAAAAAATACAGTGTTAGTATTTTCTCCAAACTGTCAAAACTAATATTCATAATGATATCAATATCAATTTGTTGTATTTGTATGTCAAATCATTATGCTCTACACTTTAAACTTATATAGTCCTATATGTCAATCATATCAATAAAATTGAAAGAAAAAAGTAAATTTGATTTGTTTTCAAAAGGGCCCAAGCTACCTCAACCATTTGTTTATATCAAACTTCATAACAGGTTAAGTCCCAGCAAAGCGTGCCATATCACTTTTAGGCTCTGCTGAGTACATTTCATCCAAATTAAATATAAAATTATCCCTGTTTATCTACCATCAGAAAAAATGTTCATGTTCTGAAATAACTATATATAGATTAATAAATGAAGATCATAGCACCCATATCAACTGGACACAGGGTTACATGCAATAGTCTTTTCTTTCTTCTCTTTTTTTGTATTTTTAAATATAAGCGTCCACAAGAGGAACACTCAGGGATTAAAATGTGAAAAACAATTCTTTCTCTCCCTGAATGATTATGTAGTAAAAGAGTAACTTTACAGTAGAGAAGAAGCTGGTAGACACCACCTTATGCGATCAAAGTGAACATCATAAAAAATGGAACAAGTTAACATGCTAATAAATGTGAAAGCATTTTAAGAATGCTATGAAAGGAACTCAGTGTCACTTCTGCAACATTCCTGTCAAAGATGAATGATCTGTATTTATCATAAGAACACTCAAATAAACCCACATCATGGACCATTCTATAATAGGAAGTATCATCTTCAAAAATGTCAAGAAAATGAAGGAAAAATCAAGGAACTCTAAGAGAAAAGGAGACTAAAGAGAACTGAAGCTAAATATATCGGATTTGGAAATGGATTTTTTTGTTATAAAGAACATTATGATGATAATTGGCAAACTTTGAATCTGGTCTGAGGATAAGGATAGCAGTAATGATGAATGCTAGTTTCCTGATTTTATTGGCTATATTGTAGTGATGTAGGAGAATGTACTTGTCAGTAGGAAATACATTCATTCCATTTGGAGGTGATGGGGCATCTATTTTCAATGGGCCAAGGTAAAAAAGTTTGTGATCGCTTCAAAATTTAAAAACTTTTTAAACTACGAGGAACAATAAATCATCTTAGAGTTTTTTTGGGAGTTTATTGTCTAAAAAAGTAGAAATATTAGAAAGAACGTGGGCACTGGAACAGAAGGCCTAGGTTTTAATCATTAGCTTCATCCTTGTTAACTATCAGAATGAAATCTGAGAAGGTACTTTATTTCTCTCAACCTTATTATCCTCATCATTGCAAAGATAAAAGAATGTATGTGAAAGTGCTCTGAAGCTATAAAGTGTTATACAATCCTTAACTATTGGTATTGTTTAAAAGTCTGTAGTTTTAAGCTTTAAGATTCTGCCCCTCAATAGAGCTAGATAGACTATTTCATTGATTTTAATAATATTGAAATATTGCTACAAAAACTCCTGGACTTCTCAGATATTCAAAAGAAGTGCATTCTCTTTTAGAAAGCAATTAACTAGGTAGGTTAAATAAAATTTCAGTCATAATTTATTTGTTCCATAAGATAAAATTTTATTCTATTTGATGCCATTTGTTTTCATATCCCAATATTTATACACCACTTATGAATTATCTATTTGCTGTGAAATTTACTTTGTAAATACCATCTTCAGTGTCTATTTACAAGTATACTATAGGCACCTTGAACCTTCAAGGATGTAGGCCACCTTCTATATATGTATTTCGCCTAGTACATAAATAAATATTGCTAGACCATTACTGCCGATTTTCCACACAATAAGTATTAAATTATGGACCCTGAATATACCATCGTTATAAAATACCAAGAGGATTAGATAAGCAAAAACTTAATTCTTATTAGTAATTCTGGATCACTGTCAAGATATTCTTATATAAGCTTTTTACTGAAATATTCCATATCCTAATCAATTTTCATTTTAATTAATTTCCTAATGCTTTCAGCAAGCATCTGTTTTCAAATTATTTGAGAGAGGCACAGCATTAAGATTCAGTGAAGGTATAAAAGCATATGACCTAGTTCTCACTCCACTGAAAAATCAGCATTTTTAAACATACTTTAAACTATCTGTATTAGAGTTTCAAAACTAACTTTCTATTCTATGTATAAAGAAAGTATATAAGTGAAAATGCTTATTTTTTCCATGGCATTTCAAATGAAAGAAAACAACCACTTTAACTTTTTTAATTTTATTATTTTAAAATGATGCTATGAAACGTGATAGATATAAAAAATAAATTTCATAAGTCTCCCATTCGGCTTCTGACAAATTTTGCATTAATGCTCATTTGCCTTTAAGATTGTAAAAATGCCTTCCCTTATAAACATTATCCTTTTACAAGTAAGGCAAAGTAATTGAAGTCCTTTTCTTAGATTAAATTACTTCCTTCAATTAAGTTAGACACTTACATTTTGCCAATTGCTGGTGCAAATTATTCAGTGTGTTCATCAGATTTTTACAGGGTTTCTTTGGAAGTATCTTCCAGGCTACATTTTTCTTGTCACCAGTTCTGAGATTAAATGGCAAAAATAATGTATTTGTTAGATAGATACACTTTTTGGGGGAGGGAAGGGGTGGAAAGTATATACTTATTATATAAAAAAAGGAAAAAGAAAAAACACCTAACAAAAAATTAAACATTTACAAAATATTCTTGTTAAGAAGAGGAAAATACTACCAGGGTAAACTGGGATGTTGAATATTTAAAAATTAATTTATATGAGGGTAGAAACTTGCATTAATTAAATGTAGCTCCAAAATTTGTAATTATGTTGGTACTGAGTAAATCCCATTTGCACTGAAATCGTGCTAATAACTACAAAATTTAATGTGGTGATCATTACTCTTAAACCCCATTTAATAGTTTTTAGACATCTAAATATTGGGAAAATTCTACTATGTGACTTTTTTTCCTTATAGGTTCCAAGATAAAACACTGTAGAAAACTTTCAATAAACTTATGATCCATAAAGCTTATCAAAATACTTTGGTATATTTAAATAGTTTCTTAGTTTCCTGAAAGTATAAGTAAAAATTCTCTTTGTTTCAGAAAAGCAATAATCTAAATACTAAATTAGCTGAATAAAGTATAACATTCTAAAATACTTTCATAACTATAAAAGAGGAGTGGTATCTTTTTTTCTATGATAAACTTCCATAATCTCCTTTATTACAACTATTACAATATAGTTGCTCTTTAAACTATATCTTTGGGATAGGAGAAGAAAAGACTGGTGACGAAACACCATAATGTTTCTAGACTTGACTATAGCTTTGTTGATTTCATTCCTTATTTATTAAATCTTTTTTCTATTTCAAAAGCAATGAATACTCATTTTAGAAAGCTTGAAAAATGGAGAGAAAAAGAAGAAGAGTGAATCACTCATGTTCTAACCACCAAAGAAAACAACATAGCACAGGTGTGTAAAAGAATTTGCTGGACTCTTTTTTTTAATGTTCCCTAAACTTCCCACAGAACAAAAAGGGCAAATATCACTTTGAAAACTAAACAAAGGGAAAAGAATGGATGGGAAAGCTTAAGCTGACAAAGAACAACTGTCTTGGAATCTATCCTACCTTTCCACAAATGAGAATAAAAATACAGATAGGGCAGGGTCAAATTGCAGATGTCCTGCTGTTAAGGTTTTATTTCATTTCTAATGTGACCAGGAGCATGGAATCCTACATTACAGTGAGAATACAACATAGAAACACTGTCTACATTTATTTTCTTGATAAAACTTTGCAACACAGCACTCCCACTGTGCCTTACCATTCTCACTAAACGCATGTCTTCCTTGCCAGACTAGATTATGAGCAACCTATTAGAAGAGTACTTGGTTTGCTGTTTTATTCCCCATGCCTAGCAAAAAAAGGGCACTCAAGGTATGTCTGTAGCATAAATGAATGACAAATATCTTGGTATCATTTCATTACATCTGATTATTGTTATTTATTTAAGCAATTTCCTTCTCTTGCCTTTGATATCTTCACTCCAAAACTTGGCTGAGTTATGGTAGTTTTATTTAGTACCTGAGTCTGGATCTATGATAGCCTCTGCATTTTCAATTATGGTAACCTCATATACAAAATTACTATTACATAAATAGCTAGCCAAAAGTTAGTGGCAGATGTATTAGCTTTGGAGTCTGATAATGATGGGTACAAAATCCAATTCTGGCAGTATAAGCTATGTGCCTTTTGATAAATTACTAAAAAATCTAAGCCTTGGTTTCCTTATCTTTCAGAAGGGTTAATAAAAACTACTTCACAAAATACAGAGAATAATATGAGATAACTTAAGCTATATATATAGCTTTATGTCTAGCACATATCAGATATTAACGTCCCTTCAGAAATGTCTTGATACTCATAATATATTCTGTATTATATGTACCTAGGAGTCAGAAAGGGAAAAGGAAACCCAAAATTCCATACTCAGGGTATGTTTTTCTTTGAAATTTCAGGTTGAGGATGCAGAAATTCTGGATGAAAGAAAGTAGAAAGCTGTTAATTCACTAGTTTAGTTCTCCCATAGGTTTGTAAAGACAAAAATATCAAGAAGACTACTGATGAGTGTAAAAGACTCATGTTTCTTTGATTCTTTAACTCATTAGTGATCAAAACAGAAAGATAAAATAAAAATAATTTTAACAAATTGAAGAAAATATAAAAAGAGAAAAAAGTAATTTATTACCATAATAAACAGTGTATACTCATTTACCACCCTAATTTCAATTTTTAGAAACAATATGTCATGTAACATTAACAAATGGCAAAAAGAAAATAGATACTTTAATATTTAAAGAATTAAATATTCCTGGTAAAGAATGAAATGTTCCTTGTAAAGAATCTTTGACTCTATTGATCCCATACATAAAATGACTTTTATGCATAAAGAACATCATGTATTTTCTTGGTTAGGCTTTCTCTGAATAAAAGCGTTTTGATAGCATACCGTAAGCTTTACAATAGAAAAAAATGTTTTTGCCAAACTTTTCTGATGATTTAGGTACTTGAGGTTTTGACATACGGTAAGACTAGAATTAATATAAGATTTTAGATTTAAATCAAAAGGCTTTAATATAATACATGCTTAATACAGATGAAGTAAAACCTGTTTAATATATATATATATATTTAAGATATAAAAGGCATAAGAGCTTTGGGGCTTTACTGACAGACTAACTAGTAGCTATTTTAAGTATGTGGTTATTGCATCAATTTCCTCTGCCTTGAACAGCATAAGTATGATTAAACTGAAAATAAAAGATACAAGAGAAACACTGAATTATAAAAAAAAGCTATATTTTTCCAATAAAAAGAGGGAAACTTATAAAATCCTTACATTCCTAAAATATAAAAGTGATAAAATTATGTATAATTTAAAAGTTATTTAACATTTAAACATTACATCAATTTTGCTATGAAATATTAGTATTCTAATAATATTACACAAGACTAAAAATAGGATTGAAATATTTATCAAGGAATAATATTTCAATTCAATTTTTGATTCCACACATATTCATCTGACTAAAGAGAAATAAACTTTTGCTATTTCTAACCTCAATTTCCATTCTGCTAAATTTCTAAGTAAGTGTAAGATTATAACATTTCTTAAATATTCAAAGACGTGAGGATGAAAGGTATTTTCTTTCTAATAAAACCTTCTCTAATACCTTAAATCTATCTCATCAAAGTATAGTAAGAGATTGGCCAAAGACGGTACTAACTCTAAATACAAAAACAATATAGATCAAAAGAAATCCTAATGAATATTCATAAAATATACAATTATATACATACATTATGAAGCTGTAAATTATTGAGTCTAGAATGATCAAAATGTACTTACTGAGAAATGGTGTTGGTATCTAGGTCAACACAACTAACATCTGGTGGAGGGTCATAAAGATCAAAATATCTTGAATCAATTCCTACTATGAATGGACATGGTGCACTTAAGACATCTGCTAAAGCCAGTGGGCAGAGAGGAACATACGGACATGGCCAGTGGAAAGGGAAAATCATCTTGGATAAACAAAAGATAGGAAAATATTCAGCTGTTTGACATTAAAGCATATTTTATCAGTATACACACAAAAAATATCTTTTAAATATTTACACCTAAAATCTAATGCTTGATAATGAATTAAATAATTCTAATAGTGTTAATGGTCAGAAAATTAAAATTGTTTTCACAACATAAAAATTTATTACTTGATGAATTTTAGTTAAGCACCATAATGGTTTTAAATTATATGAATAAGGTAGATTTAAAACAAATTGATTGCCGGTAAGAAACTTTGATACTCACAGACACTAATGCTTCTGTCACACTAGTAAGCACAGAAGGCCGTAAGGAATGGATGAGAATCTTATGTTCTGTTACTGCAAACACCAGTAGTGTCACAGCATTTTCAGGGCCTAAATTTTGAAGTAGTGTTGAAAACTTGCCACCACTGTCAATCCAAACAAAAACATATAGTTAAAAAAAATTAATACCTAAGCACTTCATTATCTAAAATAATGAAAAGAAAGTTCATGACTAGGGTAGGATTTGTATTATATATTCAATTTTAAACGTGGTTGCTGCTCTTATGCAGGAAAAACACTGTATCAGAAACACACTATGAAAACGATGAAGTTTTATGAGGTTTCAAAAAAGATTCATAACTCTGTGAGTATAAACAATGAATTGTACAATTTAATTGGATGAATTGTATGGTATGTGAATCATATAGCAATAAAGCTGTTACAAAAAAGGGCTTAGGGTAACTTAGAATTGTTTTTTCAGTCTCAGTATTTCCAGTCTATCTTTGGTTCAAACAAAGGTTAAGAAAACACTGGTCACTTTGGGCTGAGACTTAGTGATGAAATAATCTGAAATTCTTACAAAATCGATACCAATGATGGCAGCTGGTCTTCCTTAGGTATATGCTACAAAATAAGTTAATTGTGTTATGACTGTTTCTCTGCTAGAAAAATTATACAGCTAATTAAATTTTAAGAAATTATACTTTAGAAAAAACATACCTTGTAATTTCTCTGAACTTTTAAGGTGATTAAACATATTGTTCTACCCCATGGTTTAATATTTATAAGTATCTTCTTATTTTGAGGTTAAATTTAAAATTAATTGCATTTGAGTGTTCTTCAGCAGATATTTAAAGCTAAAAATACCTGTTTTCATAATCTACATACATATATACCTATTTATGTAATAGTAAGTACTTGCTGGTAACAAATGGATACACAAAATACCAAACGCTATTGTAAAAGTTTTTCTTTTTTAGGAACTTAACCTAAATATTAAATAAAAGGAATTTAGATAAGAAACAGCTAAATGAGAAGTATTTCCATCAACATTTGAAATTTTATCTAGGAAAGACAGAAAATATTGAGTGTTACTTTAGCTCACACTAGATTTAGAGAAACATAAATAGAAATGAAGTTTTACTTGCCTTAGTGGAAGAGGTGAAGAAACAGGCTGACTGAGAATCAGATTATCATGTGGTGATAACTGGAAGAAGATTTAAAATAAAGTATTTGAAGTGTAAAGATAAACTTTAAAACATCACTTTCTGATAAAAGCATACAGACTAATGATAATACCCATGAAATTTCAATATATCCATCCACCAGCATAAGAACTGTTTATATCAATTACTAAGATCCTGAAAAATGTCCTGATCACTGACCTTGCCTAACTCTTATTATGAATCCTGTATCTTTTCTTCTGTTTCTCAATATGTCCCTGATGTCATTTTAACAAATTTGCATTTAAAGATTAAATTATTCATTTAATACCATAAAACCAGAGTTAGCAAACCTATGGTCTCCAAGGCAAATCCACAGGCCACCCGTTATAAATAAAGTTTTATTGGAACACAGCCATGCTCATTCATTTACATATTATCTACAGCTGTTTTTAAAAATAACAGCAGGGCTGAGTAGTTTCAACAGATAGTATTGCCAGTAAAGACTAAAATATTTACTGTTTTTTCCTCAAAAGAAAAAAGTTTGTTGATTTCTGCTATAAAATAAACCTTTATGTGTACTCAAACTGAAATATGTGGATATGCAGACTTATTATAAAGTTTATCAAAATAACATTTTTCTAGACATTTTATCTATATCAATATAACAATGCAATTATTTTTACCCACATTTTCAAATTCATGCAGATTTCCACACATTTGTAAATATTTGCTAAATGATACCTTATTAAGAGCTGTGATATATGTTAAGGCACAGTAGTTATAATACATGAAAATATTGTCCACATAAATCACTTCATAAATGATTACATAAGCAGAAACTTACATATCAAGAGTAAAAACAAAAAGAAATATAAACAAAAAAGGGAAGATACAGTAAAGTGGGAAAAGAGGTGGGAAAAATAGTTTATATTCATTTTAAACTTTGCCTGTCACAAAGATATGAGCATTCCTTCCTGCAACATATGAAAACACACAACTTATTGTTCTATCTATTCTAATACATTTAACTCAAGGAATAAATGCAAAAGGCACAAAAATCTTTCAAATATTCAGAACAAATTTAGGGAAAGAAATTCCTCTTTGTGTGTTCAAAATGTCTACTGCTGTCTACTCCTTTAACTCTGTAACCCTTTATTTTAGGGGAAATATTGTCTGAGAGGCAATTAATAAAACAATAAGGGCCCAAACTCCAAAATGAAATAGCATCTGGTTCTATTTTGATCTCGCTTGATTTTTTTTTCCCATTTAAAATTGTTACTGTTATGTCACATTTTGATAGAGCCAATATTCATTCAACAGGGCACTTACATCAAGAAAATCTTACCTGAACTAAAATCCGTGGTCTCTGAGGAGATGGAAAAGGAACTTTATGCATAAAATGAGAAATATGCCTTAAAAAAAAAACACAAAAATCCAATTGATTCTAAAGTGAGTATCATATGCTACAAAGGTCAACATGTTACCACAAGTCCAAGTTAGGTCAAAAGCTCTGTGTTACCTATACTTTTGAAATCCCTGGTACTATGAAAACGAGTGAACAACCAACCAAAAATCATCTCTCATTAAAGTTGCTTCGACTTAAATCTAGTAACTTCTCATATTAATAGTTGTTCATATTCAACAATGTTTATATTATTAATGTCTCAAACGCAATTTTAACTTTTACCTCTTCCTAAGTAGATAACATATAACATTTCAGAGATATGGATATTACCAGACAAGTTAACTCCTGCATCTGTAATACACTTTTCAGTCAACTGCATATTTTAAAAGTGAAATATCATTTAGAGTGCTCCAGAAAAATTAAAGAGTTTAACTATGTCTAAATGATGAACTATAAATACACCTTGTTTTATTTTGCTTTGCTTTACTGTACTTCTTTTCAAACTGAAAGCAAGACCCTCCACTAGCAAAAAGATTAAGATTTGCTTTATTGCAAATCTCACTTTATTATAGTGGTCTGGAATGGAACCCACAATACCTCCAAGGTATGCCTGCACTTTCTAACAACAATAGGTTAAAAATTCTATTACTGATTTTATGGAGTTTTTTCCCCCCCAGAAGAAAATGGATAAAAAGCTAGACTGATGGGTTTTATTTTTAACACTATGGAAAAGAAAAAAAGCAGCAGTTAAAACAAAAACAAAAACAAAAAACCCCACAAAAAAACTTTTTTTTTTTTTTTTTAGGAATAAATTATTTTATTTCTGCATTACTTTTCTTTGAAACATTATTTCAAACTCATCTTGGTTTCAGAACAGATTAATTCAACTGGATAGAGAACATTAGAAGAGAAATTTATAAATTTGACAGACATGTGTTGACTGCTTGCTATGTATAAGACACTGCTTATACTAGAGGAATTATAAAAACAGGCATATACTACCAGTTTCTATTATGAAGGTATCACAAGCTAAGAAAAAGAGATAAGGGGAGTAAGTTCCAGAGGACACACATTTGCCTGAATTATTCTTGAAGTAGTGAGAAAAACAGAAAACTATTTTTACAATAATACTAAGACATCATTTGCCTTTTTCACTGTGTTGATATTTGCACTGGTGGTGCAAAGGCAATGTGGCTAAAACTACTGGCATCTTACTATGAATTAAGGCAATGACACCAAACTGTATTAGTACTTGTACTGAATTTCACTTACAAATGTCTTTGATGAGGCAGTAAATATTAATTTTATTAATTGGCCCTGCAGTGTACATTTTAAAAATTATCTGTGTGAAGAAAGGGGAAATCTGCATAAAACTTTTCTGCTAAACACAGAAGTACAATGATTTTCTTGAGGAAAAGCACTTGTGTGACTGAGTCATAAGAGAATTACCTGTTGTTTTTTACCCATAGAATGCCATTTTTCCTTGACAGAACAATGACAAATTAAGGTTATCAATGTTGGGTACTGAGCAGATATTTTTTATATAAAATGAGTGAAGTGTGCCTATTGTTTCAAGAAAAACAACTCATAGTACTTGCTGCTAATATTTTTTGCCACTATGAACTTGACAACTTCTCAATATTCAATAATTTTTCTGATGAGATAGGTGCTGATACTAACAAATGCGACTTCTGAAATATTGATAATGACACTTATCTTACATTAACTCAGTAAACCAGTATTTTCCAAATGACCAGTGTACAATGCTACCAATCATGCATGTGTAAAAGTTCCACTTGAAGAGTGAGATAGACCAACATATTTTAATGTAACAGAGAGAGGAAGTAAATCACTATAGTTTTAGATTCCACATTGCAAATGACCTATAATCCTTGCAGGGCATTTGGTCCTATCCAAAACATCCCTGGAGGCATTTGATCCATGCCAAAAGGTCCTTGATATTTGGTCCCATGAAAACTGTCCATAAGCATATTTGGTTCACACTAAATTTTCCTTGATATTTGGTCCTGTCAAAAACGTCCATGCTTAGAAAACATCCCTGGGTTCAAATAGCCCATAACATTTATTTATATTTTTGGTTTATAGGATTAGTACACAAAAAATACTACCATATCTTATTGGTCCAATAATTGTACATGGCTGTATTGCCAATAATCACCCTTCTTGCCTCAAGAGCCTAGTTGGTAATGGTACATGGGTCAGAGAGATGGGTTGGCATAAACCAAGTATCACTATGGATATTTTGGACAGTATCAATATCAAGGACCTTGTGACATATACCAAATGTTTTTGTGGACATTTTGGACAAGACAAAAATGTCTGCTACTCCCTATAATAAACTACACTTGTCAAGTTTGGGTGCATACAGTAACAAAAATTAAAGTCCATGTTTTTCTGAAAAGACTAATCAATTGCCCTCCCTTTTCAACTATACATCTGTGTGAGGCCTGGTTTTTTTCATACTGCAACCAATTAAATACAGAATATATGAGGACCTACTTGTATTCAATTAAGCCAGATATAAGAATTTGCAAAAATGTATTATAAAACAATATTGCTCTTTTCACTAATTGTTTTGTTTTTCAAAAACAGATATTTATGTTAGCATGTAATGGGCTTATTATTTTTAAAAATGAATTAATAAATATTTTAAAAGTTCTCAGTTATCATTTCTATTACAATAAATATTAACAAATATAACACATTTTAAACAGCTTTTTGGGGATCTTCATTTCTTAAGAGTATAAGAACACAAAAGAGCTTAAGTGATAGATGGCATAAAATAAATAGTCAGATAATGGAGCTATTTAGATTCCATTTGCATCAGATCTTAGTGCATGAAACAGTATTCAGTTTTAGTGTTCTTAAAGTAAATCCTTAAAATTTAAAAAGAATAAAGAATGTGCTTATCTAATTTTTCCTTTAAATTCATATCTAAAAATAGTAAGAAATATTTTTAAAATTTCATAATAAATTCAATTATATGTAAAATAAGAATTACAAAACTTGTAAAAAAATTCCAATTAGGATATCCAAATTTCACAAGAGCATTAAAAAAAAATGAAACATTTTATTTTGTTAGAGATAAAATTACTTAAAATAACATAACTATGAAAGTATAATAGAGAAATATTCCTAATTGAAACACTCAAACTCTTCTTCCAAGAACTCTTGACAAATCTAGTTTCCATATAAAATGTACTCAATTACCAGTATAGATATACCACACATAATGGAAAGATCTGCCAAATTTTGAACCCAGAAGGCTTCTAACTTACTTCTCAATTGGAAGAACATGTGGTCCAGAGATGGAATAACGATAAAGAAAAGTCAGAAACTTCCTGAATGCATCAAAAAAAGGCCA
The DNA here is from genome assembly GCA_004026885.1 of Lyroderma lyra. Classification (NCBI taxonomy): domain Eukaryota; kingdom Metazoa; phylum Chordata; class Mammalia; order Chiroptera; family Megadermatidae; genus Lyroderma; species Lyroderma lyra. The sequence goes on along the minus strand of PVJL010005209.1, from coordinate 12,810 downwards.
GTGAGAAAGAAGACAGATGCATTTATTAGTTTGAATTGTTCTGGAACAATCAGACTTCCCATCTGTCAATGATACTAAACCCAAAAGAAGTCTCTGTTTTTCTGTGAGGTTCTCCTCAGGGTATGGTTCATAAAACTGAATAGCCGCACCATAGACCTGGAAAACAAGGAACATATTTACTAAATACAGCTTATATCATTTATTCAAATCACATCATTAGTTACATATTTAATGGCTCAGCTATTATGTGAGCCAGGCCATTATGAGCTATTATATGCCTATGAGTCAGGCAAGATGCCAGGTACCAGAATATGGTAGTGAACAGACATTACTTTTTGTTGTATTGAAATATGTTAAAAAATAAAATTTAAAAAATTATACAAATACTACTCTCACATCTCCTTATTATTGAAAAAGGAGTTCCAATTAAATTGCATTTGTTTTATAAAGAGTGAAAGCAACTGTATCAATACTCTGTATAAGAAAATGATTGAAAATAATTATATAGTAGACAATGGGACAGAATTTTAAATAAAGAAATACAAATTCCAACTTCATGCAATTCACTGAATTTCTCTGGAACTCAATTTCTCAATCTATAAAATGAGAATGTTAGACTAGATGATTTCCAAAGACCCTTCCAAGTATAAAAGTTTATGAATCTAAATAGCATTGCATATTTAGATTTTGTATAACTTTCAAAGCTTCTGTATCACAGAAAATTAAGTAATGAAGGATCATCATTTGATGCTTAAGAAATTTTTTTCAACATAGTCACAAAAAAAGCATTTGGGTATATGTAACAGAATGAAAATTCTCTTTTCCTATGTCTCTGGATATAGTTATTTTACAAATGGAAGAGTTATGTATAATAGATTCAGCTTAGTTGTTTTATTCTACTATTACTTGCATTATATAAAACTTGAGAATTAAAAATGTACAAGAAATTTGCAGATAGCATTTGTTAAAATACATTGTACCTTTTCAGCTGAGGCTCCAGTTAACACAAATGTAGAAAATACAGGGAGAGGGTATTTGCTATTTGGTGGCCAACATTCAATAGTTGCACCCATTGGTAAACAAAATAGGGGAACAGATTCTGGGAGTGAGAATGACTCATAATCTTCTTGAGGATATCTACAAATTAGACCTATAAAAACAACAATAAATATTAGGTCATCATCTCTTGAATTTAGGTACTTGCAATTTGAATGATGCTGAAATTTATTTAATGTTTAACACATTTGGAAGACCAAAACATCACATGTATGTTCATTACATAACTGAATGCTTCAGTAGAATTCATAGAGATTTTAATGCTCAAACATTAAAACTATTCATATTAACTGCTTAATTTATCAAGCTTCATCCACAAAGTCTAAGTAAGGCAAACAAGCAAAGATTATCCTAAAGAAACATACATAATTACATATTCACTCAAAAATACAGTTTGTAGTCATACTATCTTAAAGTACATGAAAATACTTTTTTTGTGTGTGACATTTTCAACATGGTTACCTACACATATCCATTTAATCAGCTCTCAATAACTTTCCCTCAGGGTTTTTTTTTTATACATTAAAATAGATATGCTATGGTAAGCACCCAATGTAACACACAGATGATGTTACTACAGAATTGTATACTTGAAACCTATATAATTTTACTGACCAATGTCACCTCAACAAATTTATAAAGAAACAGCTATCCTATAGGAGTGAGTGAGTGTGTGTGTGTGTGTGTGTGTGTGTGTGTGTGTAAAACTTCTAGCACAAACATGAGAAAAATACTAATAAAAACAGAAGAATCACATATTTACAATATCTTCATAGTAGTATCAACTCAAGACCAGCTTCTGAATAATCCCAAATTAACTGAAGTTAGAGTTTTAATTGGTCTATAATTTCATGTTAAATAGACTAGTCTAGAAAGTGATCTAGGAATTTTCTATTGAATACATCCTCCAAACTGAGTCTCATACAGGATTTTGTGGGACTAGAGATAGAAAACAGGCTTCCTGACCTTGAAAGTAAATGTCAAGTGGAAACTATTACTAGATATGACAGTAAAGACAAAAATATGATAAACTAGGAATACCAGTGGTTGGTCTGCCACTAATATCTGTGTGATTTTGGACAAATCATATACCTATAAGACTTTTTTTCATCTATAAAGTGATATGAGCCAGCTATGCTATGGTCCAAGGCAGTTCTAAAATCTTCTAGTTACATGTTAGCCAGCCAGCAGATCCCATGAGGATCTCCAGTTAATTGTCCGTTACTCTTTCAGATCATGAGGCAACACAGGCTTTAATTCATCCAAAATACCGATGAATTACAGATCCTAAAATATCAAAGGTAGAAGAGAAAGGTAGAAGTCTAGGACACTGATTTTAAAAATATATTATTTAAAAGGCTGAATCTGCTCTCAAAAATAAAATCAGTATGTTTGATATTTTGAGGTCTCTGGCCATTGAAAATTTCAACTATGTATTAGAAAATCACAAATTAGATTATAGTGTTTCAGATTATTATGAAACATAATTACATGTGAACAACACATCTGACTAAATTTAATATAAATATTAAAGAAACATTAACAGGAAAGTAAATATTTGCCCACATTTTCTACTGACTTAAAAACTTAGAGAACTAAAAAAAAACAAAAACAAAAACAAAAACTTAGAGAACATCTACTTATTATTTATTTAAACCTAATGTTTAAAAAACCCACCTTTGTTTAATATTAATCTTCCATTAAGCATCCAATAAATATATGGATGATAACAAAACAGAATCAAAAGACATAAGTTGTAGTCCCAGTCCTAACATTCACATTGCAAGCCAGGTTTTATTTTTTCTCTCATCTTCCTGGCCCCCATAATACATTTAAATATTAAGTATGCCATGAAAAATTACACTTACCAGCTTTGTAAGATATAGTGTTAGTCTTTGCCACCGATTTTTTATAACATAAGTATACTGCTGATCCCCACTGAATTAAAAAAAAAAAGGAAATATCATTTAATTTTAAAAGGTAGTAACTTAATAAAATGGAACCTCTTAATCTCTCCAGTATATGTTACCTAAGATGTAAAGGATTTCTCTCTATTAGCTATTTTCAGTTGGTTATTTTTGTCAGCATTTTATTGAAGTTATTGCCCACTTTTCTCTCAGAAATAAAATTTATCATATATTTTCCCCTTGCAACAGCAATAATATGAGCAAAACTTCACACTTTAAAACAAAACTAATCCACAATTTAGATTTTATTCTAAGTCCAAACTTAAGGCAGAAAGGATAAACTCACAAATATTTACTCAGGTGTGTACGTTCCTTATGATTCCACAGCCTCTTTCAGATACTGCAAATTTTTTTTCTACAGCTTTTCATACCCAAACTGAAAAGCTATAACTTACCCTATCCATTTCCTATTTCCCCCTCTCTTCTGAATCCACTCCAAATCAGGTTTAATCCCACCATTACTTAAGAGAACAGCTTCACAGCTTTATGATGCCAAATCTAGTAGCTGATGCCTAGTCTTTACCTTATTCAACCTCTCAACAGATTTTGGTGCCACTCATGACTCCCTTCCGGAAACATTTTCTTCTCTTGGCTTTTGAGGCCTCACACGCTTCTGGTCTCTCCTCACCAAATCATTAGCCACTACTCAGTCTTGTCTGTAGTATCCTCTCTCTTCCTGATCATTAATGTGATATTTTTCTTTTCTTTACTTTCTCTAAATGATCTCATACACGTTTTAAATAACAGCTACTCCCAAAGAAGCCTTAAATTTCTATTCCCAGCTACAACTGAGATGGGGAAGACTGTGTGTAAAGCAATTTTGGGGTGAAGAAAAGCAGTTCAGTTTGAGACATATTAAGTTTGAAACACCTATCAGACATCCAAGTGAAGAATCAAATGGTCGTAAGCTAGAGGAGAGGTCTGAAATGTAGATGTAATTTGGGAGATGTCCTACTTGATAGTAAGTGGTGACAAGATTCACATATCACACTTTCTCATCTCCTTTAGGTCTTAACTGAAACATCACTTTGTTAGAGAGCTCTTCTTTCTTCCCTTATATGCATAGCAAGCATCCTCCTCTCCTACACAGTCCTCCCTATAAACCCTGTCTTACTTTTATCCCCCTCCATAGCACTTACCACCATTGAGCATATTTTCTTATCTGTCTCCCACCACTAAAATATAAATTTCATGATGGTAGTGGCTGTTTTGTTCACTGCTATACCTGTAGCACTGAAAACAGTACCTATTATATAGAAATACTTAATAAATACTTGTTGAATGAATGAGACAGGACATGTTTATGTATACATAAGAGTGCCTGCATATACCAGTACATAAGGACAGATTCACAGCACTGAAGACAAATATATAGAAAAAATAAACTTACTTTAAGAAATAAATATTTTTTAAATATTAAGAGACTACTATAACAAACACCAATTTACTCACCACCAAGATTTAACAAATGTCAACATTTACCATATTTGCTTCAGTATTTTAAATTATAAAGAAACAAAAAATTACAGGTTGAGTTAAAGCCTCATCTTCCATTCCTTTCTGTCCTCTGGAGTTAACCACTAGCCTGAAGCTAGTGCATTTCATTCACATGAACTTAAAAATTTTCTACTACACACATATATGCATTTATAAGTATATGCTATTATTTTGTGCATTTTTAATTTTTATATAAATGGTGATATACTGAATACATGCTTTTATGGTTGGCTTTAAATTTTTTTCAATTATAGTCGACATTCAATATTATATTAGTTTCAGGTGTACAGCATAGTGGTTGGACTTTTATATAACTTACAAAGTGAGCCCCTGATAAGAATTTTCAGGTGTCTTTTTTCTCCCCAGGAATTAGGTACATGATTTAATTATTTGCTATGTTAAGTAATAACTCTACTTTTCCAAATAAACTTGCTAAATCAAATACTGACATTCTTGAAAAGTTGTAAAACAATAAAAAAAATAGTCTCAAAGAGTCAAAAACTGAAGAGAGAGCCCCAAATTTGCCAAGATTAGCTGTGCGAAACAAAACTCCTAGACTAAATATCATTAACTACAAATTTTTGCATTTTTGCACACATGACCATGCTTAACTTCTCTTCTAGTTCTAAAATATTGATTCTATTGTAAATCAATCAAAGTCCAAATCATATAAGGCTATGGTCCAAACTTCAAAAACTAATAGTTCTTTAAAATTCTTTTTACATATAAGCTTAATGAGTGGAGAGGTAGACTTTTTTTTGAGGCCAAAGCAGTAAGCCAGTATAAAAATCATGTAGGAACTTTTTTGGGGGGCCGGGGGTGGTTCTGTGGCTGAAAATCGAACCCAGGCCATGGCTTATGTAGGAAGCTGAGGAAAGATTCAACATAAATTTCTTCACGTCCATTAGATTTTTTTTTCTCCTGGTTTGGAAACCTAGTGGATGGCTTTCATTCAAGCTACCTAATCTTCCAAAACAAGAATAAGGTATATAATTATATTCCTGGGTATTATCAACACATCAATAATTTAATCCCAACCACTTCCTGATTCTTCATATATACATTTGACACATATGAAAATAAGTTTCCTGTATTCCATGTCAATTTTGGCTTTTCTGAGAGTCAGAAGTCATTGTACATCTGTCAACACTTTCCAAAATATACAGCATACCCATGGACCAATCAATTCCATTTATAGTAATTTCTTCTTCCAAGGACACTCCAATAAATATACAAAGAAAAAGGCACAAGACTGATGAAAGAGCATTACTGGTAATGAGAAAAACTGGAAATAATTTGTATTCATTATTCTTCACTTGTAGTTTCTGGAATACTATACAATCATTAAAAATTAGACAAAGAGTTATATTAATAAAGATGGATGATGGTAAAATAAGCTTATACCACAATATATAGAAATTTCTAATTTTTGAAAAATAATAAATTTATCTATATTATATGTACTCCACATATGTGTACACAAATAGGTCTGGAAGAACACAAACCAAATTGTTAATTGTTAATTCTGGCAAAGGATTACAAAACATGGAAGCAGGAACAAGACTTTCATTTTTTAATTCATAGATCTATAATTTGCTTCCCCTCTGAAAAATTTTTTTAAATACACATTTCTTTTTAAAGTTTAAAATAGCAATAAAAGAACAAAGACAAAAATAATTACAGATCATTTATAGCCTTAGGGCTACTAGAAGAACTTTCATTTTTCCTAAGAGCCATTAAGGGTTGTAAGCAAAGGAGTGATAGGATCTAATTTATGTTTTAAAGGATCACTCTTGTTGCTATGTGAAGAATAGGTTATATGGAGCAGAAGTGATCAGTTAAAGGAGTCTGGCAAACTATGGCTTTCATGTGACCTGAGGCCTGTTTTTATATGCCTGAGCTAAGATTGGTTTTTGCATTTTTAAAAGTTTGTTTAAAAAAGAAAAAGATGAATGGGCAACGAGACTGTATGTGACCCACAAAACCTAAATTATTTGATATCCAAGAAAAGATGATAAATTAGAGAGGTCTAGGCTAGACACGCACATTTAGAAGTCATCTACACATAGCCTGTTCTTAAATTATTAGATCATCAAGGGCACGAATTTAGATGATAAAGATAAATGGTATAAGGACTGAACCTTCTCGGGTATTCCATTGTGCAGAGGTTGGGGAGGTAGGAAGGAATTAGCAAATGCAGTAAAGGAATGACTGATGAGGCAGGAGGAAAAGGTAAGAGAGCACATAGAAAAATAACACATCTTTTCGAAAACTTCCACTGTTTCAAGAAGGAAGAAGTGATCCTCTTATGTCAAAACAAATACATGGTGATGGAAAGAGAACTGACTCTGGGTGATGAACACATAATACAACACACAGACAATGTATTGTACACCTGGGGCCTATGTCATTTTTACTAACCAATGTCACCCCAATAAATTTCATAATAAAAACAAAAGAAAAAATATAAACTAAAAACAAACCAAACCTACTGAAAATAAGATGAATTGATCATTGGATTCAACAACGAGCAGCCTTGGTGGAATGATGGAGACAAAAGTCTAAATGAAAAGAGCCGAAGGGGACAGAATATAGTCAACTCTTTTGAGATGTTTAATGGTAAAGGAAAACAATGAAATGGGGCAATAGATGGAGGAGGATATAAGAATCAAGTTTTTTAAAGATGGGAGATACTGCAACTTGGTTTGCATGCTGGAGGAAATAATCCAATACAAAAAGCATAACTGATGGTTCACAAAGGAAGGAAGGAAAATTGCTGAAGCCATGTCCTCAAATAGGTAAATGAACATAGGGTCTAGTGCACAAGTGGAGGGAGGGGTTAACCTTACCTTTGAAGTAAGAAGGGGAAATTTTTTTTAATTAAAAAAAAAGCTTTTTGCATAGATCCTTTTGAAAATACAACTAAAGTACTTTCCTAAAAATAAAATATCCAGCATCTTTAAAAAACGTATTTTTATTTCAGTAATTATGCTATGCTGTTTTCTAGACAAAAATTTATTTTAGATTATGGTCTTTTAATGAGTGGCTAATTTTATCAGTGCAAAAGAAACACTTACCATACTGTTATTGAGATTCTTGTCAACTTTGCAGAATGTGTGTGGCGGACTTTCTCCTTTACTAGGTATAATAATACATATGTCTGTAACAGCCAATGTATTCTGAGTCATGTTTTCAGAGGCTCTTCGGTAAGTGATATAAATTTTTTGTGATGAGGTACTGCCACTAATATTTGCAGGGCGTCCATAGGGAGTGCTCTGAATAATTTCACATCCCTGTTTCAATCTTTCTTTCCAGTCATATAAAACCCTAAAAAGATAAAATAAATACACAAAAAATAAAATACACAAATATGAAAGGTAGTATTAAATGTGAAAGGTAGTATTATCAGGTATTATGCATTGATCCTTAAATGTAGGAGATATTCCAATTTTACTGAAAGTTTGAATTGCCTAGTTCCATATAAAATTAAAGGATAACTGTTTCCCTATCAAAAATTAAAATAATGTAGGAAAAATTCAGAGTAATCTTTGTGTTTGTTGACATAAACCACAAAATGGCAATGATTAAGTGCAAGGCACTCATTTTAGCTCTCTATTCAAAAGATTTATTTATTTGTTTATTTATTTTTATCTCTAAAACCAAGCATTTTCTTTAGAAAAAGCAACTCTGTATTGTGGCCAGAGTTAAAATTTCATAAAAGGCTCCTTTGCCAAAAGATATAGAACATATTTGCAGTTTCACTTCCAATACTTCCCTCATGTTTAAGAGATAGTTTTAGGTTTTCAAAAGAGAAAATAATCTCAAATCCATCTTTAATCAAAAGTATGGGTGAAAGACACGGGCTTTTTTTCCCCTTCTTTTTTATTGTGGTAAAATCAAAGGCTTTTAATAAAAGGCAGGCCAGGGATCCACTCCTTAAGTCTTCTAAATATTACACTATACTTAAGGTACTTGGGGACATAAAGAAAATGTCATATTTGAATATTATTAGTTTATTCTTTCACAGAACTCACTGATTTGATTTTATTGCTAAGTCCTTGGTATTAGTAAAAAAAAAAACCAAAAGCAAATAAAGGTCTGTTATATTGTGTTTCTGCATTTGCTACAGAAATTGTTGAAACAGGCAATGTCCCCAACATCAGTCAGTATTCCCTTTGATAAAATCTCATTATAAAAACAAAATTTAGTGTCAGAAATTGGTCAAATTAATTCCTCTCTATTATAATTTTTAATTTCCATTTCTGCCCTAGCAGTCAGCAAACAACCACCAAAAAATTTCTCAACATTCTATTTTGAGAACTGAGCTAAATTGGATGCTTACTCACAGCATCTGTTTATCCTACTAGTAGCTTAATTGCTTACTCCTCCTCCTTTTGATCTTGACATTCTGTTTTGTTTTGTTTTGTTTTTTAATCTTAGAAAAAGGCATTGTAACAGAGAGACATTAGACACATCTGCATCAAAATCCCTACTACTTGTTATTAGCTATACTATCTTGGGCAGTTACCTAACCTCTCTGAACCTTATGCTCCTCAGCTATAAAATTAAAAGACCTAACTCATAGGATCTACATAGAATTAGATGACAGTATAAGTAAGGTCCCCAAAACTGTGCCTGGAACACAGATACTCAATTGAAAAGAAGAAAATAAAACACAACACACAGAACAACAAACCACCATTTATTACCTCAAATTCTTAAAAGATATGGAATATAAATATATTTGATGCATAAGACACCTATTTTCTTTAATCAGGTATTGTGCTGTTGTATATATTTTATATTATTTTTTATTTTTATATTGTTAGATAACTGTTCTTGTCTAACTAAACTGTAAGCTTTCAAAGGCAAGAATGGTGTCATAGTCTTCAGAGTGACAAACATATGAGAGTGCTATAAAGTGGTTAATTTATTCATTCCAGTTCAAATTCTTTCCTACTGGAGAATCAATCCTTCCTATGCTTGGAAAATTCCTTATCTCTACTCTAGGGAACTCCAACACCCTAATGAGATCTGCAACATTCCCTTCATTTTATCCACAAGCTCAAATTCTGATGATGGTCAGTGGTCATAGGAGCAACTGAGCTAATCTCTTAAAAACAAGATCTAACAGCTGGCTTACTTTCCCAAACATTTTACTAAATATGTAAACTTCATATAAAACAATACAGTAGCTGTTCTGAAACCAATTAAAAATTACTACAAATTAACTCATGAATTGACAAAGGAAAGACTGATTTTTAATATAACTTTTTGATATCATCCACTTGAAAGATTTTTAAAAGTAGAAGAAACTTCAGGAGCTCATCCTATCTTCCCTAGTAAACATGACTAGGTATCCACTTTCAGACTTAATATACTAGGAGAAGGAACTTTTATAGCCCCTTCTAGTGACATCAGTAGGGATATTGCTGTCTTCCTTATTTTTAACCAAAATATTATAAATTAAGCCCATCCTCTTTTGCAACAGAGCAATGGAAAACAAGACAGCTAATCTTCATTCTTTATGAACTCTTCATCTATTTTGAAGACATTATTAGAGCTACTTCTAGCCTTCATTTGGTCTTTTACTTTGAGTTTTCCAGTGGGAATCTTACTTTTGTACCTATAAAATTTTCCTCCTCTTTTAATTAAAAAAAAATTTTCATTTATATAATCCTTTTACAAATGCATGATATATGTTATATATATATATATATATATATATATATATATATATATATTACATTCCTCTTTTAAAAAGAACCCCAATCTTTGCAGAAATCGACAAGCTGATCCTAAAATTCATATGGAAATTCAAGGGACCCAGAAAAGCCAAAACAATCTTGAAAAAGAAGAACAAAGTTGGAGGACTTACATTTCCCTATGTAAAAACTTACTACAAAGGAACAGTAATCAAAACTGTGTAGTAATGGCATAAGGACAGACATGCAGACAAATGACATGCAGACATCAATGGCCAATTAATTTGTGAAAATGGCTAAAGAATATTCTCTTCGACAGATTGGGCTGGGACAATTGGCTACCATATGAAAAAGTGTAAGACTGGATCCTTTCCTTAACCATATACAAAAATGAATTCAAATGGATTAAAGACCTAAATGAAAAGGCTGAAGCTGTGAAACTCTTAAGACAAAAACTTAGGTGTCAATCTTCATGACCTCATATTATTAGTAAAAACCTTCTTAGGTATGACACCAAAACATATGCAACAAAAGGAAAAAAAAATAGATAAATTAAAATTTAAAACTTTTCAGCTTCAAAAGATACCAGAAAGAAAATTAAAAAACAACCCACAGAGTGGGAGAAATTATTTGTAAATCATGTATCTGGTAAGGGACTTACTTCTAGAATATGTAAAGAACTCTCAAAGTACAACAATAAAATGACAATCCAATAAAAAAACAGGAAAAGGATTCTGAATAGGCATTTTTCCAAAGATATACAGCGGGCTAATAAGCACAGGAAAGATGTTCAACATCATTAACCATCAGGTGAATGCAAATCAAGACCACTAGGAGATACCACTTCATACCCATTAGGATAGCTATGATAAAATGACAATATGAAATGCTGGCTAAGATGTGGAGAAATTAGAAGTTTCATACAGTATCAGTGGGAATGCAAAGTGGTAAAGCTACTTTGGAAAGCAGTCTGGCAGTTCCTCAAAAGGTTAAACACAGAGTCACCATATAACTCAGCAATTCTCCATTTATATAAAATGTCTATAGACATACAAAGTAGACTGGTGATTGCCTAAGCTGAGGAGGTTAGAGAGAATTGAATAGTGATCAAAATGAGTATAGGATTTCTTTTTGACATGATCAAATGTTCTAAAATTTATTGTGGTGATGGTTGCATAATTCTATAAATATATTAAAAACTACTGAATTGTACACTTAAGCGGGTATGGTATGTGAGTAAAATCTCAATAAAGCTGTTATACAAAAAAGGAGCCCCATGGTTCAATATAGTATCCAAAACACTAATTTACCCCAAGATCTTTGTTTGATGCATACAAATTTAACCATCCATCTATAATGATCATTATAACCAATGCGTAAAAGCCATCCTTTTTTCATAGTTTAAAAACAATTAAAATTTTTATGATAATACATTAATTTTTCAGTACTTTTCCATTAATGTTTTTCAAATTCTCTCCCCTACCTTAAACAGAAAGAAACTCAGACAAAATGAAAGTGCTAGAAACAAGTAGAACAAGGTACAATGAACACAGTGAAAGAATACAGGATTGTAGATATAAACATCTTTTTCTAAAGCCCCCATATAACTATTAATGAAAAAAATTGAACAGTTAACTTCAAAATCTACAAGGCATATTATATGGATCCATAACAATAATTCTTTTTAAAAAAGACTTACCCCAGATCCGTAAGTGGAGGCTTATCTCTCCCTCTTCTATAGCAAAGGTAAATCTGTGGACCCACAAGACTTCCATTATTGAGGTCAGCTGACAATCCAGTTGGGGTAACATCAATACACATATAATCCCGTGGCACTTCCTCCCCAAGGGATTTTATAATCACTGAAACATCCGTGATAGGTTCTTTTGGTTTAGCTACTTTATGACAGGCGTCATTGAAGTGAATTTCTTCTTCAAGAGGCTTTGAAATATCAGTTAATCCTGCTACAACAAAGTAGTCAGCAACACGAGGTCCCTTATCTTCAATCATCTTCCATTACAGAGGTTATATCTAAAAGGAAAGTGAAAGACTAATATTTTCTTACAATATACCAAATAAATATAAGTGGTTTGTATATAAATAAGAATGAAAAACTACAAAAAGAACACTACTTCCTTGATAAACACACTAGTATTATACATTTTACTTTCATAGATAAATAAGTATGCCTTTTTAAAAAATGGGAATATATTTAGAATTATTTATGATTATAAAAGTAATGTAATAATTTCCATTTTTGGCAATATGGATTCCTAGATTCACTAAGTAGACAGAAAGAAAAACCAAAACAAAACTCACATCCTTTTAAATGCATAGATTAATGTATAAAAGTATAAGGGAAATTCCCAGGGCCCCCCAAAAATGAGGGAACCAAAGGCCAGAGTGCAATATATAAACTGATACTGGGTAAGGGAAGTATGGTGACCTCAGTAATCAAAGGGTATGTGTTTTACAAGACAGGAGACAAGGTCTTAGGGCCATATAAGGTAGGGAATTGGAACTGAGACATCTGTATAAAGACAAGAGTTGCAAAGAACTATATCCCCAGTTAAAGAATGGATTTT
>PVJL010005208.1:0-112647 GCA_004026885.1 Lyroderma lyra | reverse complement strand
ACGTCTTCAGGTGCCCCCTCCCTAGGCTGGGAGGGCCCACCCAGGGTTGGAAGGGTTTGGGGCTGGGGTTGGGTGTGGTGCTGCCATGGAGTGCACCTCTCCCCACCGCATTGGGTGCCACACGTGGTCATCTTGGTCACTTGGAAGGGCTGATGCTGTGTTCAGGGCCCCTTGAGGGTAGTAGGGGGTCTACTTTGGGCTGGGTGAGCCCTTCCCTGGGCCGTGCTCCTCGTGGGGGTGAGACGGCTGCCCCAGCCTGGCCTCCCCGGTGCCTACAGCACTGTGGTGCCCCAGAGGAGAGGAGGCCACTCGTCCTTCTGACCTAATTACCCAAGGAGGCCTCCGGAGGCGGCATCTTCCCTGTCCCACTCTCGTCTCCCAACTCCTCCCTGATGGGCTTGAGCCCCTCCTGGGCAGGCTCCTCAGCCTCCTGGAGTCCTGCCTGGGCCAGGCCCTCTACATGATCACAAGGACCTCCTGGGCCCACCCCAGAAGCACTGCCCATGTGGGTTGGGGCGGGGCCCCCGGTGGCCTCTGAATGCCCTACCTGACCTAGGCCTGCAGGGCCGGGATCATTTTCATTTTCCTGAGTGGCAGGGGAGGCCTTGGTGGTTTCCTCAGGGATGGCGGTGGCCCTGGTGGCATCACGGGTTTCAGGAGCAGCCTCACCATTGTTGGCAATGCCAGGACCTGCCTCTGTGGCCTGTGCATTGGCAAGGGGGGCCTGGGCACTATCTTCCTTACAAAGGACAGCCTGGGAGGTGTTTTCCCAGACTGGGATGAACTGGACAGTATCTTCAAAGGCTGGGGCGGCCTGGGCAGCGTGTTCAGGTATGGGAGTAGCCTGTGTGGTAGCCCGGTCTCTAGTATCCTCAAAGACCCCCTTCTTTCACTTGGAACTGCTGGTTCCTAGCCAGGGAAGCCCCCCATGTCTCCATCTCCCGAATGAGCTGCAGTGTCCCCACGAAGTTAGGCGGTCTCTTTCCCAGCTGCATCCTCATCAGTTTGTTCTGGAGCATCTCGTTGGGGCGGGCCCACATCAGCACCTGCCGGGCCCGCACCTGGTCTGCAGTGGCGGGGTGGAAGGCCCCCTTCTCCGTGGCTGCCTGTAACAGGACTTCCAGGCGCATCACATAGGCACTGAGAGTCTCCTGGGGCCGCCGGGCACAAGTCATGAACTTCATCCGCGCTGTCATCCGGGTGTCCCTGTTCCTGAACACCTGCACCAGCACCACCAGGCAGTCCTGAGCAGAGATGTCAGGATCTTCATCCAGGAGGCCACATATGAGATTCAGTGGGGGCCTCCCCAATTCTCCATCAGCTTCCTCCTCCTGTCCATTTCCGATATGTGGCACCACAGGTACAGCATGCTGGCATGGTCTAGCCAGCTCTCAAAGGGCTCTTCCTTCCCAGAGAAGGCTCTCAGTTCCTGGGAGGCTGCAGGACCGGGTTGCACTGCTGAACCCAGGGCTCTGCCTCTCCTGGGGCTCCTGCCATACCCACAGCTTCTTCCTCACCTGCTGCTCCTGTCATACTCACAGATCCTGTCATACTTGCAACTCCTGTGTCACCTGCAGCTCCCTCCTTATCTGACACTACGGTTCATCTTCAGCTCCTACCTCATCTGCAATTTCTTCCTTACCTCCAGCTCCATCTGAATCCTGAATCTCCAGCACGTAAATCTTCGTCCTCACCTGCAACTGCAGCCTCACCTGCTCTGCCAGCCACTGCTTCCCTCTGGGACTGTTCAGGGAAATTGACTCTATCCTGTGACTCAAAATCAGGGGCCTGGGGTGGGAAGACCACAGTCCAGGGTCCCCCCTTTTCTGGTGTTTGTACTGGGAGAAATCTTTGGTTTATATACTCAGTGAACTTGACCAAGGCGACCATGGACCCAAACACCTTTCTCAAGACCTTGCCCCGCACTCGGTACCTTCCCACGGGCCACAGAGCAGCGTGCACAGCCTCCTGGAATTCCCAGTCCATGCAGTCATCTGGGATGCCCAGGATGAGCAGGGAGCACTGTGCCTTCACACCCATCCAGGCACACCAGTGTCGAAGCATTGCCAGTGCCACTGCCATTGCTAAGGACCCAAGGATGAGGAGAAGTGATTGGACAGGTGAGTGCAGACTGTTCCAGTGTGGCTCTTGTCCTACAGGTGCAAAGGGGAGAGAGGCATGTTCATGTCATACAGCCCACCCCATTGCCCAGCCAGAGCCCATGCCCCTCCCATCAGGAGGCCTGAAGCATCTCCCTTCCCTGTTTTATTTGTTTGATTTTAGGAAACTTTTTTAAAAAATAAATTAATTTACAAGATATAATGTTACTCATAATTTCTTTTTTCTCTGGCATCAGTTTTAGGAAGCTGCCTTTTTTTCCCCTTGGAATTTGTCAAGTTTTCTGTAATGTTCTTTTTAATGTCTGTCTGGCATTAAAATGTCTGTCTGACATAGAGACAGCCCTCATCTATTCCTGATATCAGTGATTAGCGTTCTTTCTCCTTTTTTGTGAATAGTCTTGCTAGGGCTGTATCAGTTTTGTTGTTCTTTAAAAAGAACCAAGATGTGACTTTATTAATTTTTCTATAATTTTAAATGTAAATGATTCAATGCGCCAATCAAAACACATAGGGTGGCTGAATGGATAAGAAAAGAAGACCCATACATATGCTGCCTACAAGACCCACTTCAGATCAAAAGACACACATAGGCTGAAAGTCAAGGAAGAGAAAAAGATATTTCATGCAAATAGAAATGAAAAAAAACAAGCTGGAGTAGCAATACTTATATCAGACAAAATAGACTTTAAAACAAAGGCTATAACAAGAGACAAAGGACCCAGCAATTCCACTTCTGGGCATTTACCTGAAGAAACCCAAAACACTAATTCGAAAAGACATATGCATCCCTATGTTTCACTGCAGTATTATTCATAATAACCAAGACAAGGAAGCAACCTGAGTGTCCATCCATAGGCAAATGAACAGAGGTAGGATATACATACAATGACATATGACTCAGCCATAAAAAAAAAAAATCTTGTCATCTGCAACAACACGGATGAACCTAGAAGGTATGAGGCTAAGTGAAATGGGTCAGACAAGAGACAAATGCCATGTGATTTCACTTGTATGTGAAATCTAAAAAACAAAATAAATGAACCAACAAAACAGAAACAAACTCATAGATACAGAGAACATTCTGGTGGTTGCCAGATGGCAGGGGGGCTGGGAGGATAGGTGAAAAAGGGGAGGGAATTAAGATGTGCAAATTGCCAGTTATAAAAACAGTCATGGGGACGTGAAGAATGGCATAACGAATATAGTCAATAATACTATAATATCTATGTATGGTGTCAGATGGGCACTAGATTTATCGGGGTGATCACTTAAGTCATATAAATGTCTAATCACTAGGTCAACTGTATGTCAACTGTAATCGAAAATAAAAAATATTTTTAAAACAACACAAATTTCTCATTTATAACTAAATAGTTAAAATTGTAAGTGAGGCCCTCATTCATTTAACTTAATATTGCAATATCATATTACTGGTTTTCATTTGTGTTAATATAGCAGAGAAAAAAATAAACAGTAAGTACTTAAAAATAAAACAATTGTCTCTATAATTTGCTTTCTGTCACTGATTTCCTCTCTTTGTTCTGTTATTTTTTCAGTTAACTCATGTTTACTTTACTCTTTTTCTAGCTTCTTTAAATGGAACATTAGGTCACTGATTTTATGCTCTTCCTCTTTCCTAATGTAAGCATTTAGCAATATGTTTTCCTCTGATCTTTTCTTTAGTTACCTACCACTAATTTGGGTAAGTTGTATTTTTTTATTAAATATATATAGTAAGAAATATTTTCTAAGTTTCTTTGTGATTTTCTTTGATCCATGGGTTTCCAAATATTTAGAGATGTTATTAATTTCAAATAAAATTCACCTGTGATCAGAGAACTTCCTAAGTAAAAGGACAATCCTTTTAAACTTATAGAGACTTTTTTATGGCCAAATGGATGGCGTATCGGGATGAATGTACAAAGCACCCTTGTGAGGAATCTGTATGTCCTGTCCAGACCAAAGCCTTGTCCCTCCCACCACAGCAATCCCTATGCCACTCCCCGTAGAGACGACCGGGAGCCTCGCGGGTGACAACTGCAGTGCCCTCCACCACCACCACGCCATTGCTGTGGCCGACAGACTCCACCAGATCACAGCAACCCAGTACCATCACCTGCACCCCACCAGCCAGGCGGCTGCTCTCCTGCGCGACCCCTCCCACATGCACACACCCTCAGCCCATGGCTCTGCTTTCCAGCCTGGCTCCCCTCTCTCCGGCCCTGCAAAGCGCCCCCCCTGCAGCTCCTCGTCCCACAGCCGGCGGCGCTCCTCTCTACACCCTGGAAGTAGGGAGTCCCCACATGCTTACACGTTAGCCTTCCTCACACCAGGGAACCCTTCCCTCCCAAGTCCCCCTCCTCTCCCATGCTCTCCACAGCGGCAGCCAGTCCTGCTCCCCTGTGGCCCCCAAAGCAAGGCGCCCTCCTCTTTTGCACCACCCAAACCTGGAGAGGGAGGCCCCCTTCGTGGCCTGGCTGCAGGCGAGCTCCCATCCCGCTCCGCCCACATGCACAGCTGGAAGCTCCCTGCACACAGGGGTCCTCCTGATCGCCCCCACCTCACCCCCTAGCCCTCCCTTTATCCCCACAGTAAGCATTAGTCCTCCCCTCCCTGCCTGTCCCGCATCCCCCTACAAGCAGCCAGCAGCTGTGTCCTCTGGGCAGTCCCAGAGCCAGCCCCAGGCAGCTCCGCAGATGATCCTGCCCTCGGTGCTCCTCGGAGCACAGTTGCCCTCCCCTCCAGCTCCAGCACCCTGGAGCCCTGCTCTGCCATGTTCCCCCGCAACCGTTTATCCATGAACCCCACCCATCGGCCTCCTCACACCAGAGCCACCCCACCTGCCCCCCTCACAGCCAGCAGTCCTCCCCTTCCGTGGAAATCCCCACTGGGAACCCTCCCTCAGCCCCCCTCTTTCAGCAGTCCTCCCTTGGACCCCAACACCTCACTCCCGCTCCCACTCCCGCACCCCCACATGTTAGCCTTCCCCTCAGAACCCTCACCCTGGTGCCCTTTCCCCACCTCCAGCCTGGGAGTCTAGGCCTCCCCGCCAAGCCCCTACCTGGCCCCTCACTTTTCTCAGCCTCTGTGGGCAGCTCTGGAACCCCATTCTGAAGGGATTGAAGAGCTCGCCTGTACTACACAGCCAGGAGCCGTGCGGCCACAGCATCTCCCAAGCTGTCCATGGTAAGGCCACTTGGGCTTCTCCGGGCTTCCCCAAGCCTCAGACAGACAAGGGAGAAAGTTCTCCGCATCTGGGTGCGGGGCAAACGATGAGATCCAAAGAGCACGAGAGGTGGCACTGTTAGAGGAGCAACAGGCCACGGTAGGTGAAGACGGGATGTCCCAAGGCTTGCTGCCTCCAGAAGCAACAGGCCACCCACTGGTCCTCCAAATACAAAGCAGCCTGCCAACAAGGCAGGGGAGCTGGAGTAAACTTGCCGATGGAGGGTCTATTTGGGCGAAGTGGGCAAATCTGCTTCATAGTTTGTTTTCTGTTGTGGTTTAAAATGTTATAAAGATGTCCTATATTTTTACTGATTTCATATCTATTTGTATCAATTGTTGAGGCAGGCGTGTTAAAATTTCCAACTATAATTGTGGAAATGTCTGTTTCTCCCTCTATTCTGTAACTTTTGTTTCATATATTTTAAGCGTGTTATTGGTATAAATACACTTATGACCTCTGTGTGTTCCTGATTAATTAACCCATGTATCATTATTACCTTTTGTCTCAGGTAGTCACATTTGTCTTTAAATCTATTTTGTCCAGTATTAATGTAACCCAAGCTTGCCCAAGATGGTTTTGAATGCAGCACATCACAAATTGCAAATTCATAAACTTCTTAAAACATTATGAGATTTTTTTTTGCAAACTTTTTTTTTTTAAGCTCATCAGCTATCATTAGTGTTAGTGTATTTTCTGTGTGGCCCAAGACAATTCTTGTTCCATTGCGGCCCAGGGAAGCCAAAGGATTGGACACCCCTGCTCTAAACATTCATAACTTATTAACAAACACCAAAGTTAATGGAAGAATGGAGAAACATAGCCAATAAAGGACCTGGCTCAGAGCCCTCCCTCCTGAGACAGGGGTTCACTCACTTCCCACTGAGGACTTGGCTTCACCCTGGGCCCCTTCTCCAGACCCCTTCCCCACTGGTGTCCCAGGGACCTGCTGCAGGGTGGCTGAATCTGTGCTTGCTGCCCTCAGAGCACCATCCCGGCCTGCAGCAGTGAGGCTGCCTGTCTTGGAGAAGGTCCCAGGCCTCCTGCCATAATAAAGAGAAGTGGATGCAGGAGAGATGGAGGCGGATGGCTCTGTGGGGACCGCAGCTGACTGGTGTGTCTGTGGACTTTTGTTATATCAGTCTGTCTAGGCTGGATGTGTGTTTGAAATTCTTCCTAGTAAAAAGTTGAAAACAATCTAGAAGGGGAATTTCTCCCAATACACTGTGGGTTTATCAATTGCTCTTTATAAGTCTATCACTTTTGCCCTAAGCATTCTGTGCTCTCCAGACTAACTGTAGTAATGCTACCAGCAGCCATATGGTAACCCAAAACGGTTGGAGACAATTGTGTATTGTCTCCCTGTTCTCTATTTTTATAGTCCTATTGCAGCTACACGTTCAGAGCACAGGGTCATTCCACACAGTGGATGTGAGGTGCAGTCCCAGAGGCCCCCTGTCAGCCTGAAGCTCTCGCTGCCCTCTTTCTGTGAAATTTGGATGACAGTGCTTTATAGGAATCGCCCAAGGCCAGAGGAGCCGCCTTACTGAAGGTCGCCTCTGGCCCACATCCTATAACTACTAGCTAATGTGGGGTACAAAGGCACAGCCTCATTCCTGGAACTGGCTTAAGAGGGGTCCCTCATGTATGTGTTTTCTGGGGCTGCTGCAATAAATGACCACAAATCCGATGGCTTAAAACACCAGGAATTTATTCTCTAGTTCTGGAGGTGAGAAACCCAAAATTTAGGTGTCAGCAGGACTGTGCTCTCTCCAAAGGCTCTAGTGGGGGGACCCCTCCTTGCCTCTTCCAGTTTTGTGGGGCTCCAGGCACCCCTAGGCTTTTGGCTGCATCACCTTCATCTCTGCCTCCACCTTCACATGCCTTTTTTCCCTGTGTGTCTCACTCTTCTCTTATAAAGACAGTTATCATTGTATTTAGAGCCCACCTGGATAATCCAACATGACCTCATCTTGAGAGTCTTAACTTCATCACATCTGGAAAGACACTTATCCAAGAAAAGGTCATTTTCAAAGGTTCCGGGAGTTAGGATGTACACAGTTTTTGAGGGGCCCCATTTATGCCACAACACCTCAAGAGCCCAGACAGACCCTAAGTGTGAGGACAAAATCTGGCAGCAAGGCAGGCGTACTGAGAGCTTCTTGCTGAGGCCCAGGCTCTCCTTGTTTTGCAGAGAAGTAGTGCTCAGAGGCAGACAGGTGCCCACCTCCTGCTCTATTCCCAGTGGTGCAGAGTTGGGGGAGGGGTGGGACATGCAGGGTGCCTGGTTTTCCTTGTTGCTTTTCTTTGACAGCCTTTTTTGTATTCCCAGCTTTTCAAACAACTCATCATTGTCAACCGAGCACGTGTCCAGAGTCAGCCCTGGATTTCAATCCTGGTTCTGCTGGAGACCCCAATGCCCACCCTGCAGACCAGCTAGATGGTCACATGGGAGGACCCAAGGGAAAGACAGACGCACCCAGCAGCTCTTGCCTCCTACTCTTCTCCTCTTTCCTCTCTGCCCTTCCCCCCAACCCCCTTCTCGCTGACCCTCACTTTCTCATCTCTTCCCTCCTGCCTCAAGCGGCCTAGTCATTACCGGGTGGCCATGGCCTGGCCACTGGCGGCTAGCTGCCCCGCAGGGCTTCCGTAGATCCCAGATGGATGGATGGATGGACTTAAAGTCCAATTTTGTTCCTCCCTGTCGCCTTGGGGGACTGCAGTGGACTAACCACTGAGACCCGAGCCACCCAAGCAGCCCGGCCTGGAGTTTAAATACCCCCAGAGTGCGCGGGGAGCCAAGACGATTCTGCGGAGCGCGCCAGGCGGGCATGCCTCCCTCCCACCCCGCAGCCGGCCTCCCGCTGCGCCGCGCATGCTCCATACCCCACCACCCCACGCCCCGTTCCCATGCTGCAGCGGTCCCAGCTGAGCCCACTCCCTACCCGGTCTCGGCCCTGTTGGTTGGCGCTGGACGGACGGACGGACGGACGGACGAATAGATGGCTACGCAGAACGAGCCTCCGAAGCGGCGCCAGGGGACGAGCCCGAGACCCCTCCCACAGCCCCGCCCTGAGGGCTTCTTGGAGGTGGTGGCCTTGGCCTCGGGCCTGCTCAGGGGCGAGGGGCGGGCCTCACCTCGGCAGGTGTCTAGGAAGCTAGGGAGCTGAGGCAGCAGCGACGGTGGGGATGCTCGGGGAGGCGGCGGGCATGGGGAGCTGGGGGCCGGCCCACGGGGCTCCCCCTTTCTTGAGCACCCGTGAAGGGCAACCGGGGTTTCTCAGTGTCTCTGCTCTGATTGCAGTTCATCACATTCTCTGGGGCTGGCAAGAGCGCATCCTGTCGCCCAGCCGCCTGGTAAGTTTGGACTGTGCGCCTCTGCGCGTAAAAGCGCCAGGCAGGCTGGTACCGTACCATGAGGTCGTGGCAGTCCTGCCTAGGACGACCGACGAATCGTCCGCAGGCGCAGAAGCGGGGGGTTGTGGCCCTTGATATTGTGGGGGAGGCATAAGCAGAGGAGGCCGAGGGCAGGATGGAAGCCCACAAAGCATAGAGAAGGAGTGCTCTGATCTGCGCAGGGACAGTCTGGGGAATTAATGTGGTGCTGCCCTGCAGGGCCAATTTTCAGAGATAACTGCCCAGGTCCCCCTTGGGGCCAGGCTGCTTGCAGTCATTCAGGATATATCAGGGAACGAATTGGCAGAACTCCCTGCTCCATGGGTACAGTTCTAGTGGCAGGGCACAGACAATTAACAGTAAACAGTTTAAATTAAGGATTATAAAGTATGTTAAAGGGTGGGAAATGTAACAGGGAAAAAACAGAACAGGGGAAGGGAGGTGAGGGGTGAGGTTGCAGGCTTAAGTAGTGTAGTTAGAAGGTGAAGTTTCTGAAAAACTTGAAGGAGGTGGGAGAGCCTTTCAGACAGAGTGAACAGCCAGTGCAAAGGCCCTGAGGCAGGAGTGGCCTAGTGTTGGGGAAAAAGAGCTCAGAGGCCAGTGTGGTTGGAGCAGAGGGAGTGAGTAGCATGGGAAGAGGGGAGGGCGAGGTCAGGAACGGCCATGTGGGTTTATTCTGAATGGGCACTTGAGGGAGCGCTGTAAACAGTGAAGGACAGAACCCCACTAGGCCGTGGCTCTCGTTATATCCAGGTCAGCCTCCACCCCTGAGGACAGTGCCTGGAGACACCAGTTGCAGGCTTGCTCCCCAGAAGGCTTTGCTGGGTCAAGCTGAATGGAGGGCCCTGAGTTGACCTGTGGCAGCTCCCGGGGCAGACCTGGGCTCTGGGCTGAAGCTGGCCTCCTCAGGCCCTGGGTCCTCACTGGACCCCAGAGGAACTTCCACCAGGAAGAATGAAAGCCAAGTGCAATGGCCCTGGGTGTCCCTCTTTGTGGATGAAAAAGCCCCAGTTCTAGGCTGACCATGCATACCGTCTTAAATGGGACAGTACCATTTTTGTCTGTCCTGTTTCAAACAGTATGTATGACGCCTTCAATTTAGCCCAATGAGACTAGGCTGCCCAGACGTACCATTTTAAACAAGACAGACAAAGACAGTCCTGTCCCATTTAAAACGGTACTTATGGTCAGCCTACCCAGTTCCTGATCCAGCCTGAATGGGATTGCTGACTGCCTTTCCTTTTTTCTTTTCTTTTCTTCCTTTCTTGTTCTCTTTTCTTGCTTTCCTAGGGAAATAGCCCCATCTCGTGGTCCTCTGGAGGTATCAACACCGAAACCCACTGGCAGCCTCTCCTGGTTTGAGGCAGTTTCACTTCAGTTGGCAGCACTGCTCTTCCCCCGCCACACACACACTCCTCTCCTGCCAGGGTCGGTGAGGGGGTGGGAGTCTGCCCTCCTCCTAGGGGCGGACCAGCCGTGCAGGAGGCTGGCCGTGGCCCTGGCTTCTGACCCAGGGCCCTGCTGTCTAATGGACTCTCACCTGTGTGTCCAGTGCTGAGCTTCACGAAAACCTGAGCTTCAGGGCCTGGGATCATGCTTCAGCTTTTCCTCTGCTCTTGTGGCCCAAACTCAAAGGGTCTAAGCTGCTCTCTGGTTCCAAAGGCTCCTTCCAGATTGTCTTTTACGCACGTTTTCAGGAGTATCACCCCATTCCCGCCTAGGGGTAACTTGGTATTAGGGTCTGTGAGGACAGGGCTTATTGTGTCTTTCTTTCCAGCATTTGAAAGCGTACTGACTTTGGGGGCCTAGGTCTCAGACATAGACACTGTTGTGTGTGACTATTCATCGTGGCTGGCACCCACAATGTGCCTTGTGGTGTTGAACTTCAGCGTTGGTCTCTGTCTACAAGTGAGCCTGTCCATGCTGTTTCTCTTAGGCAGTCACAGCTCAACAGCTGCTTCTCTCTTGGGGGTTTGGACCCTAGTATGTCTTGCGGTGAGAGAACCAGAGATAATGCCTCTTCCTTTTGACTTTTCTGTGTTTTCCAAGACGGATCACAACCTGTCAGTACAGCCATGGGAGGGAGAAGAGAAACTTGTGCTGTTCTTCACAACAATGTGATGCTAGTCTGAAAACCCTGGCTAGTATCACTAGTCCGTGCGCCACACCTTTAGCTTGGTAGGTCCCCCAGTGACTGACAGTGTGTCAGAATGAAACACATGTGTCCTGTGGACATCAGGATGATTACTTGACAGTGACACCTCTTGCCCCCCCTTTTTATTGAGATGGGGTTCACATAAAATAAAATTGACCATTTCAAAGTGAACAATTCAGTGGCATTAAGTACATTCACAATGTTGTACAATTATCACCACTATCTAGTTCCAGAACATTTCATCTCCCACAGAGGAAACCCCACAGCCATAAGGCAATTACTCCCTCCCCTGCCCCCCAGCACCCACTGATCGGCTGTGTGACTCTTGGCTTTTCTATTCTGGACATGTCATGTTTTATAAGATTTACAGATTTTTTTTTTAATGGGGAGTCACAGGACAGTGTCACTGAGAGAGATGAAAGGCAGAACTATTTCTTAAAGCTCTAAAGGAGAGGAGGCTGCCATGCAAGGGTGCACTTGGGGTAGTTTCTGCAGGGTCCCTGTGCATTGGCTAATGTGCTCTGGGCATACTGGTTGCCCCTAGTTGTCTGGTACCTGGCCCCTGAGTGTGGGAGTCCAATATGGAGGCTGGGCTGTATTTATTGGCCCCGGAGAGAGGGGCCCTGATAAATTGAGATGGGGGTTTAGCAAACTGCCCGAGAAGAATAGAAAGAAAGAGGATTTTAATTTTTTATTACTATTTAGTATTTTATTACTTTTCTATTAGTTTCAGGTGCATAAAACAACATAATGATTAGACATTTATACCCCTCAAAAAAGTAATAAACCCCAACAAGTCTACTCCCTATCTGACATCGTGCATAGCTATTAACAATACCATTGACTATATTCCCTATGCTGTACTTTACATCCTTGTGACTATAACATACAATATTGTTTTATATTCATTTCAGGTGTATAGCACAGTAGGCATTTATATAACCTATGAAGTGATCCCTCCAAAAAGTCCAGCACCCATCTGACACCCTACATAGTCTTTACATTACTGACTGTATTCCCCATACTGTATTTCACATCTCCGTGACTATTTTACAATGTAACTATCATCTTATACTTCCTAATCCCTTCACCTTTCTCACCCATCCCCCAACCCCCTCTTATCTAGCAACTATCAGTTTATTCTCTGTGTCTATGAGTCTGTTTCTGTTTTGTTTGTTCATTTATTCTGTTCTTTAGATTCCACATATAAGTGAGACCATATGTTATTTGTCTTTCTCAGTCTGTCTTATTTCACTTAGAGAAAAGAGGATTTTTAGTCATAACTTTCAAACTAGGTCAAGATCGCTCTTGTGAAATATAATATTACATCGTATAAATGGAATCATACTGACTGTGGCCTTTTGTGTGTGTCTGGCTTATTTCACTGAGCATAACAGCTTCAAAGTTCACCCACATTGGAGCATGTATCAGTATTTTATTTCTCTTTATGGCCAAATCATATTCCATCGTGTGTATGGACCATATTTTCTTTATACCATATGTTGGCTATGGTAAATCATGCTGCTAAGAACATTCATAGGCAAGTTTTTATTTGTTTTCAGTTATTTTGAGCATATAACTTAGAGTGGAATTGCTGGGTTACTTGTTTACTATGTTTACTCATTGAGGAACCACCAAACTACTTTCCCTTTTAATTTTGAACACCATCAAGCAAACAGACAAGTAGAGAGACTAGTCTACCAAAGCCCAAGTATCCACCACCCAGGACTCACTTTGGCCTCTAGCTCCCTTTATATGTCTGTCTGTCCGTCTATCTATCTATCTATCTGTCTAATCTTTCCTTTGTTTTTGTCGAACATTTCAAGTAAGTTTACAGGCCATTTTATCCCCACAAGCTTCAGTGTGCATCTCTTGACAAGGACATTTTCTTCCATGGCCCAGTGCCATCATCCATCCACCACATATACAGCAGTTGTCCCTGCTGTCCTCTGAGATTCACTCCACAGTCAGCCCTCCATGCCCCCCAATGCCTTTGACCCTCTTTCATTCTTGCCAGTATGTCATTAAAGACTCCATGGCACTTGGTGTTGGCCCCGTAAATCTCTTTTCATCCAGGCTCCTCTTTTCCACATGATACTGATTTGCAGAGGAGATCAGGGAATAGCCCACCTTCTGCATCGGGCTGGTTGCTTCCTTGTGGTGTCTTTAACTGTTTCCCTCTGTCCCCTAGATTCTCTGTAAACTTCAACTTGACTCCCAAGGCAGCATTAGAGTCAGGCCAAGCTTTGGCAAGAGCTCTCCTGGGCCACCTGTCACTCCCCTTAGCATCCCCAAAGGTACGTCCCACCTCTGTCCTGCCGCCAGTAGGTTAGCTTTCTCTCTGGTGACCAGCAGTAACCTGGGCAGACATTTTCACATCACATGGATGTCCATTCTATCTCGGTGTTTCACCTAATGGTTTTAACATCCATGTGATCTTAAGAGATTGTTTCTCTTGGAGTAATATGAACTTCATCAGACACATGAGTTTATTTATTCTGGCCCAGTGTTGATGGACAGCTCATCACAGGCGATAAGAGACTTCACAGCAATTTAAATGCTCTGAGTATCCTGTCCCTTCATCCTCTCTCCTGTGGCACAAATAAGCTGTGCTCGCCCACAGCAGCATAAGAAATGCTGTCCCGGCCTATCCGTCCACCAGCCACAGCCTGGTTCCTCTGCTTCTCTGCCGGGAACTTCCAATTTTCAGTCTCTAGTTGAGTGGAAATAATACCTTTAGAGCAAACTTTCTTCTGCCCCACTGTCTTCTGGCATTAAGAACTGATGTAGAGAAGTCTTATTCTGTCCACTTGTCAGTGACATGCTCTTCCTGCCCTTAATGTAAGCCCCAGCTCCCTCTTGTCCAAAAGGGGCCTGGATGACCTCACCTTCCACATGTCCCCCAGTTTTCAGCACCATGAACCCCACTCTCCGGCCTATCTGAGGTTTGTATATAGACCATGCCCTTGCCCTGCCACTCTCTTTGCTCACCCACAACCTTCAGCTCTCAGTCTGAACGTTAGTTAGCCCTTCAGAGAGCACCCCCTTCATTGTGTGGCTGAATGAGTCCCTCCATTGTGCAGCTCACCAGCCTGGTCTTCCTCTGTCCCTTCAGAGCAAGTCTGTTTGCAAGTGGAGGTGGTATGTGTGTGTTTGGAGTTTTTTCTGTAAGAACCCTGACCTGGGGGGAAAGAGGTTGACAGTGGAGTTTCCAAAGATGACTGGAAATTCAAGCAGGGGTACTGCCCACATGAAAATGGGCCAAGAGAAGAAGCAAATGAGAAAAAGGAAAGAAGCAGCACACTCCCCTGAAAACCTGGTTACACGAGCCTAGCATAAGGAGGGATTGAACTCTGTTTGGTGGCCCACTCCATGGGTGAGGAGAGGGGACAGAAGCTGAGTTTGGGAAAGTGTTGTGGCTTGAACTGTGTCCCCCCAAAAAGGTAAGTTAAAGTCCTGTCCTTAATAGCTGCAAATGGGACCTGACTTGGATGCGGTCAGACTGGAATTAGGGTGGGCCTCATTTCACATCTGGCTCTTTCCACTTCCCTTAGCTTTTCTACAACCCTGTCATGGCAGCCATTCTCCTTTCAGCCATACCCAAAGTGAATGGAGCTCCCCACCTGCAGGTGGCCCCTCACTCCAGCATCTCCCTTACCAGTCTCCATCTACTGCCTTCTCCTGTCCCAGCCTCACAACTCTTCAACTCTGAGCCTCCTCCAGCTGCTGAGCTTTGCAGCCTCCCTTTGCCCCATCTTTAGTTGTTGCCAGCTCATCCTGGGTCCCACAGAGGTGAATTTTCCTGCAGCCACAGGAATGTCTCATTTTAGGTGCCAGTATCTTTTGAGTACATGCCCATGTACTCCACCAAGACAGAATGGAAACTTCTGGATCTCAGACAAAGGATCCTCTACAAGCAAGTGATGGCTGGAGAAATACAGCTATTTGGTGTCACTAGGTAAGGACCACACACATACCCAGTGCACCTTACTCTGTCGCTGATCTCAGTTTATTTCTGAGTTTCTTTGCTTGTTGGTTACTGTGAGACCAAGAATAAATACATTTCCCATCATATCCATAATCCATTGCAGCCCAGCTTTCATCTCAATAGGGCAGATTTTAACTCAATGGTTTAGACCTATAAATGTTTCAGGTAAATGTATGGGCCTCCCATCAAACTTATTTTGCATATAAAATCATGAGTGAACTAAACCTTTCCTACCCAAAAGATAAGTGCAAATTAATTCATTTTTACTAAGGTTGCATTCACATTTGTTTCATGTTTGGAGAGTTTAGCAGAATTGAGCTACAGAGGCCCCAGAACATTGAGGCCCAGGACAAGGCATACAGAAGCCTAGGCAGGAGCTGGGGTAGGCTCCCCCACTGCACCCCACTGCCTTCGGGGTTGCAGTGGAACCTCTTGCTCCATTTTTTTTTAGACTTTACAGATTTCACGTCTGTTATCTACCCCCACAGAGGGAAACTAGCTTCTTCCCCAGGTTCTTTTTGACTCTCACCAAGCAGGTCTGGGGTTCCCAAAGAAGTTCTGGAATCCTCAGCTGAATTTAGCATAAGGAACTGAGACATCTACTCTGTTCGATGGTGACCCAAGGGGCTTTGGCTTTTGGGATGCAGTTAGCCCCTAGGTTCTGTCCAATTCCTGATATTCTTGGGGGAGCACACACCTTTCCTGCCAGATGGAGGAGAGTCAAAGACCCACCAGGAGACTGTGGGAAGACTTGAAAGTACCAGATTCTTTCTTTTTTTTTTTTTTTTTTTTTTGCTTTTTGGTATGTGGGTAGCTCCCTGACTGGGAATCGAACCTAGGCCACAGTGCTGACAGCACCAACGCCGAAGCCTTAAGCCACTACACCACCAGGGAACTCCCCCAGATTCTTTCTAAGTATGCTGCTTGGAGTTGTAATCGCTGGGATGACTCCAGAGGTGAGAAATATAGGTTTAGGTATAGAAGTTTCATATAGATATATTAAAAGGATTTTACACACTTTTCACTTATGGAAAGTTCTAGTAACGTGCTCTTGTCTCATAGTCTCCTTCACTGGGTCCATATCCTCTTGTCCTTTGATTGCCTTCTGCTCTACATATCACATTAATCTTTATGCCCTAGTTGCCAAGCCCAGTGCTTGCCAATTAGTAAATGCTTGTGAAATGAATATTGCCTCCTTAGCACATTGAATTCAAGTTCTAGACCATAGTCAGCTCCAGCCTTACCCCGAGGCAGTCGAAAGTATCCGCAGCTTTGAGTTTTCCAGTAGAAAAAAAAGTATTAAGAACAGTGTCTGAAGTTCATGGAGAGGTTGTTGGGAAGTGTGTGTTTTTCTGAGCCGCAGGCAGTCTTTGCTAAGGCTGGCATGGATTCAGGAAACCAACCCCCCTGCAGGGCAGGGGACAGTGGCAGGAGGCCCTGTGCTTGGGCTCCAATCTCGTTCAAGCATCGCTTAACCAGGATTGCAGCACCAGCTGCCACGTTATGGGAAGCAGGAAGAGCACTCTAGTAAGTGAACAGTTTTGCTCTTATAGGCCTAGTCAGTAACCAGTTTTTACTGAAGAACAGTTCAATCTCCCCAAGATAATGTCATCCCACTGGTTCTACTGGATAAGCTAACTTGATTTTTAACATGAGCTCATTTCTTCACCATGGGTCCCACATGCAAAGATGACTAGATGGGGGGATGGTAATGAACAGATGTTTACAGCAGAAAGTGGATTTGCCCAAAGAGAAGCCAGACACTTGTGCTCTTGTTTTGGAGTAATCTGATGCTTACCCAGATGAGTGACATTTATAATAGCAACACCATGTCAGCCCATAGAATATCTGGGCCTGTGGACCATTTGACCTTTGAAAACTTGGACATTTTTCAAGAGCCACTTAAATGTTGTGGCAGTATCTCCATGTAACTGATAACAATCAGATGGTTTAAAGTAACCAGATAGCAGTCAGGTTAAAGGTCTCAGAAAAGACAACAATCATGGAATTGTGGGGGAAACCCAACATGCCATGTTTAGGTGTCTCTCAGCCCCATGCAAAGGTAAGATGGAAACCCTTGAGGGACAGCTGCATAAGGATCAAGGGTAGCCACCGAAGCTAGTCAGACACCATGACTCTGAGACCAGGAAGGGCAGAGCACCACATCAAGTCCCCAGAGAAACACAGTCATGATTTTTCCCAGTTTTTTCTGCTGCCATTTTTCAGGCAACATGGTAGTATCCACATTCATCAGTGTGGGTGCCCTGTCTGGCCACATGTAGCTCTGACGAGAAGGCAACTCCACCTTCACCCTTCTGTTGTTTGCTTCTTGGCCTCTCTCTGCAGAAGGACTCCAGTGTGGATACCCATCTGTTCTGTAGGCCCAGAAGACCCTTCCCACTGATCTCCTCTCTCCCTCTCTCCTTTGCCAGTCAGGCTTGGCCTTTTAATCTGTCCTTTATGTCCAATGGTCATTGAGCCACCGGATCCTGCCCACTCGTGATTATAGTTGCCCCAGCCCTTTCTGCCTTCATACAGCCTTGTTTGAGAGCCAGGCTGATGGCAGCATCCCTGTCTGGGGCTCTAAGTAGACGTGGGCACTTAGCTCTTCCCAAGCACAGCCAGTGTCTTAGAACCTTTGCTTAGATCGCCTGTAACACTTGTTCTGCTTGGCAAAGCTGCCAAGTGCCTTCAACTAAGGAATAGACAAGTGTTACGCTCCCTGGGACCAAGTGGCTGGAACATCAGTGAGGATGAAACCAGTCCTGGCAAAGGGGCTCTCAGAGGATTCATTGCCATTGCCACTCAGAATTTTTAGGCCCTAAATGTTTATTGAATGGTTTACCCCCACTCCCAAGTGGGTTCTGCTTGGCGTCATGACAGCATGGATGCAGCAGGATGCCAGTGCCAGAGCCAAATCCCATGAAGCAATCAGGACAAGACAGGACACCAAATCTTCACTCTACTCAGCCAGGGGGACAGATTGGACTTTCAGTTGGGGGTACTAAGTGTATGCCTGGTTAAGTTGCAAAGCGTGACAAGTGGTGTCTCGAGGCTAGGGTAGGAGTAAGTACCAGATGAGCAGGAAGTAGACAGGAAGTAGAGGTTAAGGGACTTCCAGCATGGTAGAGGGAAGAAGGGAGAGTATATGCTGTGTTCAGGAACCCTAGAAGGGCAGAGGGCTTGTTGTAGGACTGTCGGGGGTGAAAGGTCATTAGAACCAGAGTATGGAGAGCCTGGGATGCCACAGGAAGAAGTTTGGACTCTAGCTGGTTCCTAATGAGAAGCAATTTTTAAAAACATGACAGAAGTATTTTAAGATCGAGACAGGGAAGTTCTTGTAAAACATAACTGCTGGAGTGTGTGAAGTTACATATTGACAACCACCAACTATACACACTGCGTATCTACATGGTTCAGATGCCCATTAGGTGTCAATTGGTGGGTATGGATGTCAGCTGTCCACCATCCATGATGCTTTAGCATAAGCAGCTTCAACTGATATTCTCGGGAGTCCCCACTTGCCATGGTGTATATAGCTGGTTTTGTCTTATGCCAGCACCAATGTATTTATGACTTCAAATACAGCAGCCCTCCAGGGTTTGGAGATTGCTGATTCTTCATTTTTCTTCGACAGCTTTATAGAGGTATAATTGGCATACAAAAAACTACACATCTTTAAAGTATACAATTGGATGAGTTTTGATGTGGACATACCCACGAAACCATTACAATGGAGACAGTGAACATATACATCCATCACTCCACCAGGGATTCCCTTGTATCCCCAGTGCTCCTGCCTTCTTATCCCTCCTTGCCCCCCCACCCCACAATCCCTGCTCTGCTTTCTGTCACTATTCATAGAATTCTATGTAAAAGGAATTCTGCTGTATGCCCTCTTCCTTTTCTGGCCTCTTTCATTCATCATAATGATTTTGAAGTTTTATCTAGGTTGGTGTATGTATATCAATCCTTAGTTCTTTATTGCTGAATATTATTCCATTGTGTGCATGGACCACAGTACCTGGAGATGGACATTTGGGTTGTGTTTCTGGATTTGGGGCATGACTAATAAAGCTGCTATGAACATTTGTGTACCACTGTCTATGTGGACATAAGTTTTCAGTTCTTTTGGGAGTAGAATTGCTAGGTCATGTGGTAATTCTGTTCAATTTTTTGAGGAACTGCCATACTGTTTTCCACAGCAACTGCAGCATTTTACATTCCCACCAGCAGTGTGTGAGGGTTCCAACTTCTCCACATCCTCCCCAATGCTTGTTATTGTCTATCTTTTTTATTCTAGTCTTCCTGGTAGGTGTAAAGTGATATCTCATTGTGGTTTTGATTTACATTTCCCTAATGACTAATGATATTGAGCACTTGATGTCCTTGTCACCATTCATATATTTTTTTGGTGAAGTATCTGTTCAAATCTTTTGCCTATTTTTTTAATTGGATTGCTTGTCTTATTATTAACTTGCCAGAGTTCTAGATACAAGTCCTTTGTCAAATATGTGTTTTGCAAATATTTTCTTCCAGACTATGGCTTGCTTTTCCATTCACATGACAGTGTTTTTTGAAAAGCAGAAGTTGTTTTATCCTGAGGAAGTCCAGTTTATGGGTTGTTAAATTTTATAGTTTGTGCTTGTAGTATCATAGTTAAGAAATCTTTGCAAAACTCAAGTCACTAAGATTTGATCCTCTGTTTTCTTATAGAAATTGTATAGTTAGGTCTTACATTTAAGTCTATGATCAGTTTTGAGTCAATTCTTGCACATGGTTTGAGGTGAATTCCCAATTAATTTGTTTCTATATGGACATCTAGTTTTTCCAATACTATTTGTTGAAAAGATGATCTTTTCCCCAATTGAACTGCCTTGGCACTTTTATCAAAAATTAATTGGCCTTGCATGAGTCTACTTCTAAACTCTTTATGGTGTTCCATGAATTTGCTTATCTATCTTTATGCCAATGTCATACTCTCTTGATTACTGTGGCTTGTATTAACAATAAATCTTGAAATTAGGTAATGTGAGTCCTCTGATGTGGGTCTTTTTCCAAATTGTTTTGTCTATCTGAAGTTTGTTACCTTTCCATATAAGTTTTAGAATACCTTGTCATTTCTATGAAAAAAAGAAAAAGCCTGCTAGGATTTTGATTGATATTGCATTGAATCTTTCAGTTGTTTTGGAGACTGATATCTGAACAATACTGAGCCTTTCAATCTGCGAACATAACACACATTCTCACCTAGGGGCCTTCTCTAATTCATCTCGACAACGGCTTGTGGTTTCAGAGTTCAGATCTTGCACACGTGTTGTCAGATTTATCCCTCCAGGAAGGTATTGATTTCATGGTTAGTGCTTCAATCATCCTTAGCAGCTCTGCAGTCACCATTCCTCAGACACACACTGCACATTTAACTGTGTACTGTGATGTGAAGATGAATAAGGCGTATGTCTTGCCTATATTCACAATCAAGAGCATGTATTTGTTGCTGTCATGCCTTTGATAATGGCCTTGACCATGATATAAAGCAGAGCTGTGTGTCCCATGTTCATGATTCTGAGAACTTATCGTTGTTCCAAGATATTTTTTAAATGTTTTTTTCTGGCAAAGACTTCTAACAGAGAAACAAAATCAAATCAAAGTAAGGAAGTATAAATCATTAAATTTTTTGTGTTTTTTTCCCAGTGAAAATATTCCTCAGGTAATATATAATGTACTTTCCTTCCATATTCTGGCTAGTTAAGTGGGACCAAGTGAAAGGAGGTAGAGGGAAAATGAGCCAGGTAAGCAGAGAAGAGGTGGGGAGAGGCGGACAAAGAAAAAAGAGGAAAGCAAGATTGAGAAGAAGGGTAGCTTTGCAGTGCTTACACACAGGTAGAAGACACCTCAGTTATCTCCTCAAATTATGGGGGTAGGATGTAGAAACCAACAAGCACAGAGTATTAGGACAGTGGCCACAAGTAATAGGAAAACTGACTGTGGTGGATTCGATAATTAGAGGTTTAATTTTTTTCACATAAGGAATCTGGGGTAACTTGCTAGCACTGGTTCAGCAGCAGAGCAGTGGCAAGCCGGCTAGCATCTCTCTAATTAGCTTAGTGTTTCCTCTTGATCACAGAATGGCTGTTGAAGCTCCAGCCATCACATATGCATTCAAGGACAGAAGGAAGAAGGGGCAAGGACAACTGCATCTGTCCCCTTTTTTCAAGAAAGTAATAATTTTTCCAGAAGCTTGCCCAGCAGACTTCTACTTAGGTCTCAGCCAGAATTGGATCGTGTGACCACCCTTACCTGAGAGAGAGGCTGGGAAAGCAAGGGATAGGATTTTCCTGACCTGTCCCCCAAGGGTGAGCTTACTGATGCCCTAAACAAAACCAAGTCTTATCCCCAGAGAAGAAGGTTGGAATGGATATTGGGTAGTGTTATGGATTGTATGTGTTCCACCCAAAAGATATGCTGAAGTCTTAACCCCCAATACCTTGTGACTTCATCTCAAGATCTTGTAAATAGGATCTTTACAGATGTAAATAGTTAAAATGAGGTCACGATAGAGGAAGCTGGGCCTTTTGTCCCATATGACTGCTGTCCTTATAAGAGAGGAAAATGCCATGTAAAGACACAGACATAGGTAGAAAACGGGTGTGCGAAGATGTGGGTAATGATTAGAGGGATGCAGCCACAGCCAAGAAATGTGTGGAGCCACCAGAAGCCGGAAGAGGTGAGGAAGGATCCTCCCTGCAGCCTGCAGAGGGAGCACAGCCCTGCTGACACCTTACTTTCTACCCATGAACCTCAGCTCTTTATGCCTAAAACCTCCGAGGCTAGGCAGCGGTGTGCTGGGAGCAGGGGAGGAAACCACCCTTGCTCCAGCTCCCTCCCTACGTGCCAGCACTCTCCATACTCCCTCCCGTGCTCTCCCTGCTTAAGTGAGTACCATCCTGATCCCTGTTTACAAGCCAGAAGCTGAAGCTGAGATGGAAAGCAGCTGTGCGGGGCCTCGCCGCTAGGAGGCGACAGATTCTCACCCTGGTCCATGACCCCAGCATCGCAGCTCTTTCCACTCCAGCTAACTACCCCTCCCCCAAACTACAGAGGATCCAGCTAGCTTTCCCATTTTCCCAACTTTGCCCATTTGGGGATGATTCCTTGCATTTACGAGTACTGTATCCAAAGATAAAACCACATCAAAGTAGATTTAATTTTCTGAAAAGGATTTCACAAAAGAAAAATGCTGTTAAATCCTGCTTTGGAAACTTCAAAAGCCTTGACCCTTGGTCTCTTGGCTGGTCACTCTCCTGAGAGCTGGGGACAGTACCAGCAATGCTTTACTTGGTCACATGCCCTGTGCCTAATTTTCTTCCTTTTGATAAAGTTGAAAAGAACCTTCATCCTTCCAGTCAACAAATCCCCACTGGGGGAGTGTTCTGGGCCAGCCCTGGGCTGGGTGTTGAAGCCCAGTAGTGAGGAGGACAACATTCCTGTCATCTCAAAGCCAACCTTCTTTCTAATGACAGGAGTGCTGCATGAGGACAGTAAAACTACAGCAGGGGAGCAGTGGATAGGGTAAAGGGGTGATCAGAGACGGTCTCTCTCAGAGGTGGGGACATTTGAACAAGACTTCATCAAGATGAATGTTTGGAAAAGAGCAGTCCAGAAGGAGGGCACAATCAGTGCAAAGGTCCTAAGGCAACATGTTGGTTTCCTTGAGCTGCCATAACAAGTATCACAGACTGGGTGGCTTAAAACAACAGGTATTTAGTCTCTCACTATTCTAAAGGCTGGAAGTCCAACATCAAGGTGCCAACAGGGCCATGCTCACTCTGAAGGCTCTAGGGAAGGGCCCTTCTTTGTTTTTACCAGCTGCTGGTGACTCCAGATGTCCTTTGACTTGTGGCCACATCACTCCAGTCTCTGCCTCTGTCTTCATGTGGCCTTCTGCTCTGTGTCTGTGTCTTCTCCTGTCTGTCTCTTATAAGGACACCAGTCATTGGACTTAGGATCCACCCAGGTAAT
Source organism: Lyroderma lyra (assembly GCA_004026885.1). NCBI lineage: Eukaryota > Metazoa > Chordata > Mammalia > Chiroptera > Megadermatidae > Lyroderma > Lyroderma lyra. Next base: position 89,740 of record PVJL010005208.1, on the reverse strand, counting down.
CCAGGATCATCTCATTTCAAGATCTTTAATGTAATTATATCTGCAGAGACCCCTTTTTCTAAGTAAGGTTATATTCACAGGGTCCAGGGATGAAGACGTGGACAGATCTTTTGGGAGGCCCCATTCAGCCCAGTAGAGACAGGAACATGCTTGGCATGTTTGAGGCTATGTGACTGGAGTCCAGGGAGCTAGCTGGGAGATGGAATGAGGATGGGGGTGGGCAGAGGCAGCCATACAAGTCTCAGAGGCCATGACAAGAAGAATACATGCCAAGCATCTAGTCCAGGACTCAAAATAAGTATAGCTATAATCATAGCTGACATTCTCTGCCTACCTGCTATGTGCCGGGACCTGGGTGGATCAGCCCCTCAGCAACACTGTCTTGTCTCCATTTTACACATTCAGAAACTGAGGCCAGCTTGTTAGGTAACTTCTGTTGGTTACAGAGTTGGGAAATGAGATGGAGGTGTGGAGACTCAGGGCCCAGAATCCAGGCTGTCCCACAGCAAAATCTGTGCACGTCAATAAGAGTCAAGGCTGCCTCCTGACTGCTGGGCACCTCTCTCCAACCCCCATGGGTCGCGGGCCACAGTAGGCACGTGAGAGAAAGGTCAATGATTCCTTGCTCTTCAAGAGCAGGACTTCCAGGTTCTCAACCTGACATGCCTGGCGGGCGGGCGAAATGCTCCACATACCCAACTTGTCAGAGAAGGGGCTGGAGAGCAGAGAGGTTTCTAGCTGTCAGCAGGAGAACCTGCTAGAAAGTCTGTGCTCTGCCTTCTATTGACCAGCTTTCCTGCCTCCTCCCACTCCCCTCTGCCTGGCCTGCTGGCTCATCCTTCCCAGCCACCCTTCCTTGCCTGGTCCCTGCCCCTTGGGGGCTCCTGCCCCTCCACCCATCCCACAGAACACCCCAGAACGCCCTAAAGAGCGTTGCTGGAGAAGGGAGAACCCACCAGGGCACTGAAGAGGCCACGTGCTTAGTGTGCGCACGAAGCTGAGCCCTCCATCCAGCAGAGAGCTTCCCAGGTGTCCCCGGAGAGGCAAGTCCCCTAGGGCAGTGCCCAAGCATGAGCACTCGGCAGCCTTTAGCTCCAGCTCAGCCTCCAGCCCACAGGCTGTGGGCCTCTGGCAGTCAAACCTTTCAGTGGAGAGTGACAAGCCCAGCCTTACAGCCCAAGTAGGGTCTTCTTAAGTGCCCAGAGGCACCTCTTTGAAATGCAAACCTCCAGAAGGGTAGCACCTAGCTCCCACCACCTACCTGCAGCAGAGAGGAAGCCCAGATGGCCAACCCAATTACCAGGTGCCTAGCCAAATGAAAGGCTGGAGTTTCCTTCTGGCTTTGAGATCTCAGTAGCTGACTACCCGACATGGGCATGGCGGCGTTTCGGTTGAATGCTTATTCAGTATGAAGATATTTCCTTTCCTTTCCACATTTGTGGAGCGGACTCTCTCTCTGGGTGGGCAGGGTGCAGGGGGAGAGGGAGCCTCAGTGGGAGGCTGCAGATCTAGATTCTGGGGCAAGGATCCCAGATTCGTGGACATTAAGCAAGGAGATAAAGCCTAGAGAACAAAGACCACATGACAGTCATTGTGGTGGTTCATTGTCTGCGTCACCTTGGCTCGGCTAGGATAGGGTACCCAGTTTTTGGTCAAACATTCAGTCCAGATGTTGCTGTGAATGGATTTTGTAGATGAGCTTAACTTCGAAATCAGTAGACTTTGAGTAAAGCAGATCAGCCTCCATATGTGTGTGGGCTGCACCTAATCGGCTGAGGCCTCAGGGGAAAAACACTGAGGTCATCTGAAGAGGAAGGAATTCTGCCTCCAGATGGCCTTTGGACTCAAACTGCAATGCTTCCCTGAGTCTCCAGCCCGCTGGCCCACACTGCAGATTTTGGACTTGCCAGCCTCTACAAGCTCGTGCGTCAGTTCCTTAGATATGTACCCCACTGATTCTGTTTCTTGGAAGCCCCTCTACCTGATCCAGTCATAAAGCTGTAAACATGAACACACAACAAGTAACTGCATAGGAAAAACTACCAGATGGGCAAGAAGATCTCAACAAAAGGCAATTATAATGGGCTATTTCAATAGAATGTCATAGAATTCTGTCCCCTAGAAAAGTAAAACAGCCCCCAAGCAATTTTAAGCAACATGTCCTCAGATCATTATCTGATACAATTAAAAATACATGATAAAAGATGACCACAGAGTCTTAATAAGTCGTAAATTAAAATAAACTGTACTACGCAATCATTAGATTGGTGAGGAAATGAAAAGCAAAGCAAAGCAAAGAAGAATGTTAACTAGCCACCTAGGAAAATATCATTCAGAGGGAGATCGCAGGCTTTGAGCACCTTAGTTATTCAAGATGGAAGATGAGAAAGAGGTTTAGTCCTCCTCTTAAGAAATTAGAAAAAAAGAACAAAATCTAAACCAAAAGAAAATAGATGGAATTAATAAAGATAAAGCTGAAGTTAATGAAGCACAAAACAAAAGGAAAAAGGAGAAATCAAAATCCTGTGGGGTTTTTTTTTTCTTTGAAAATGTACAAATAAGAAAGGAGATCCACTGGAAATATTGAAGAAACAGAAAGAGTTGTGGCAATGCACTTGAATGTCTATCAGGAGTCTCCAAACTTTCCACTTCCCTGGGCCACACTGGAAGAAGAATTGCCTTGGGCCACACATAAAATACATTAACATTAACGATAGCTGATGAGCTAAAAACAAAGGTCACAAAAATATCGCATAATGTTTTAAGAAAGTTTACGAATTTGTGTTGGGCCGCATTCAAAGGCATCCTGGGCCTCATGCCCAGGAAATAGATTTTATAGAGTCTGAAACAACAAAGGTGCTTGTGAATTGTTAAAAGCAGTATCTAATAAGTTCCCATTTATGCAAATTCATAAGTGAGTATGTGTGAATGAGGTACATGTAAATGTGTGGGGGATGGGGGGATTGCAAGGCTGTGGGAGTCGGGATGGTGTCTGTGTAGGGTGTGTGTTTGTGCACCCGTTGGAGTGGGAGCGTGTGTGCGCGCGCGTGCGCGTGCGTGTGTGTGTGTGTGTGTGTGTGTGTGTGTGTGTGTGTGGGGATGAGGAGGAGTGGGGACTTGCAAGTGAATGAATGAGTGTGTGTGCAAAAGGTGATGTGTAGAAAGCAGAGTCTCTACCATGCTGAAGCTGCTCTTGGGGAGCCAAGGTATCTGACATGAAACTCTGTTCAGACACTCCTGGGTACTACATGAAGTCTGTACAAACACCAACATCCAGCAGTTTCCCCGTGGAAACAACACGGGAAGGCCGGCCCATTTCATGTCTCTAGCTTCCTGCTCTAGGCATTTGCACGGACTAGTTCAGATTTTGCCCTGGTCACATTGTCTCCTGCACAAAGATAAGCTGGAAATACCCCTGGCTTTGTTACCTTGGTACTTGTTCCCCTGCGTGGATAATTCTGACCTCTTGTGTCAGATGTCCCCCAGGTATGCTCCTAATCACAGCCGCGTCCTTATCGATAGACACTTACGTGGCTTATCAGCCAGTGACGCATCTTGACGTGGAGCAACTGGCCAGGGCAAGCTGCAGCACCAAAGTCGGCTCTCTGGGTTTGGCATCTGTCATACAGCATAATTACTGTGAGTCCCCCTAAAACTGCTGTGTGTCTCATTGCTCAGCAGTGTTCCACAGTGAATGCATGCCTCGGTTTGTCCCACCCTTCACCCACTAAGACACATTTGGTTTGTTCCCAGTCCCCACATCTTCACCAACATTCGATATGCTTGGTCATTTGTATTTTCACCATGCTAATAGATGTTATATGTTCAAGAATTTTGAGAGGTGAGTTAAACACCACCGTTATTAAAAATTAAATCATAGAAACTTCCACTTAAATGATATTACTAACAAAGGAGATACTGAAAACTTGTGTCTTATTTCACTGCATTTTACTGTTACCTATCACGTCCGTTTCGTGGGAATCTATGTTATAGTGTGCTGCTGGGAATCTCTTCCCAACTTCATATTCAGTGCCATCATGTGATAGCCTGAAATTGGCCTGAAGGAAGTATTTATACCACAGGAATCGGCTACAAACCAGAGCTTGATCTATTATTGTTTGGCTGATTCCATAGACTTGAGTCTATATTCCTTACATTGTGACCTCTACTGACCTCTCTGATATCAGGTGGAGATTGAACTCTTCTTATAAGCTTCTTTTCTTTTCCTTCCTCTGATCAGTAGGTACCCAGAATAAGTTATTGCAGTTTATCATTCAGGTATGAAGTATTTTGACTCAATAATATATTTTTTCTTTTGGTAAAGACTGGCTTTATTAATGCACTTTCTATCCTCTGTAAACTTTTTTGTGCTGAATATTGGGACTGTGTTAAATAATACTTGTTGCAAAAAAACAAAACAAAACAAAAACCCTGTTATCCAGTTCAGCAGAGGAATCACTCATGTCACCAGTGAATGTGTGAAGTTCTGACATTACATCTTTGTGGCTTTGCTTTCATCTTATTCATTACAATAAATGAAAATATGATCCAACATTGATGTGGGAACCACACTTGTTCACCCATTCCCGTGGTGGGTCAGGTACAGACAGATGTAAGAGCTTGGCAAAAGTTAGCAAATGGGTTTTGTGTGACTCAACTGGCCATGTGGAATTTATAAACAGTATATTACAAATGTGACTGTGTAATTTTTATATGTTGGAGATTTTATTTGTAGACTCCTTCATATCAGTAAAGTTTATAATAAACATGTTTGTGTGGAGAGAGACAGAGATGGGCTTACGTTGACTTTCCTGGAAAGCCACGGTCACCTGTTTATCAGCACATCACTGCTTTCAGGAAGCAGTAGGACAGGCCCTAGCCTGTCTGCACAGCACAGAAGGCATGAAGCTCAGCCTGGCCAGTGCAAGCACGGGTTTGAGGAGGGCACACAAGGCCAGGCCGCCATGAGCTCAGGAGAGCCCGGAACGGTAAGGGAGAGGCACCCAGGCCTGCAGAAGATGACAGGGCATGAAACTGAACACCATTCTGGGGCGGTGGCAGTGGCCACAGATCGGGCTCTCGACCTGCCCACCAGGGTCTGGAGTCTAGTCCCTCTTGGCTTGCCTGCCAAGTGAGAAGGGACCCTCTTGGCATCACCCACTCAGTTGTCAGTGGCCAGAAGCCTGGCAGCCAGACAAAGGGGACTCGGCCTTGACTGGGCACCAAGTGATCTAGGGGCCCTGGTTGCCCCGATCCTTGTGACGCCCCCCACTCTTTCAGCTCCTGCCTGGTGCAGGCTGCTTGCCTGAGGCCCCCACCCTGGCTGGCCTTGTGGAACCCTCCCAGGTGATTGTTCTCTCAGCACAGAGAGCCAACTAGCCCTCCTCCGGATGCTCGGCAGTGCACAGACCACACTCCCAAACTGGACCCTGCTGGTCTTGCCCTTAGAGCACCTTCCCTGCCCCCACCATTCTGTCCTTGGCCAGTCCCCAACCCCTTTACTCCTTTCTCCCTCAGTTGCCACCCTCCCCCATCCAAGCCTGCTCTAGTCCCTTTTCCACACAGCAGCCTGAGAGGTATCGTAAAAACAGAAGCCAGTTCTTGCCCCTCCTCTGCTTACAACTCTCTGTGGCTCCCCGTTGCCCTTGGAGCCAGTCCAGACCCTCGAACCCAGGCAATGAGGATGACCTGACATGGTCACTGCCTGTGTTCTGGCCTCACCATTCTGCCGCCTTGTATACTGCAGTGGCTCTAGTCATTTTGACCTACTTAGGGTTCCCCAAACGGGCCCAGCTGGCTCAAGACTCAAGGCTTTGCTCATGCGAGTCACTCTCTGGCGTGGCCGCCCCACCCAGCCCACCCCTTCTCACCTGCTCTCCCTGTCTCCCAAACATCTCACCCCTGCCTTGCCTCATTGTTTGGTGACACATGTGGGGCCCAGAGGCAGGTTGGCTGGCTCCCCAAAGCCCAACCAAAGCAGCTGCCCTCCCTACAGAGGAGCCTCCTGGTCCTCCTTGGGCCATGCCATGAGTGACACAGGGCCCGGGATGGACTCCTTTCCAGGTGTCACCCTCATTACACCAGATACCCCACCTTCCTACATGCCTGAAGTCAGCTATGCAGCCTAGTCTGCCTCCAGGCCCAGCCTGAAGTACCTATCATACCCCTCACCCTGCACGCTCCAGTGGGCTGTTCACGTGTACGTGCCTACGTGTGGCTAGGGGTGCCTCCCTTACTCCCCAAGCATGGCAGTCACTGTGCTGCTCTGCTAACCTATCATATCATTTCATCCTATTGCAGAATAGGCACAGGGGCTCTGGGAGAGGAAGGAGCTGGCTCAAGGTCCCAAGAGGACAAGTGCTGGAGCTGGGCTTTGCACTCAGGCAGGTGGTCAGCTCCGTGGGATCAGCTCCCTGGGCTGAGAAAACCTGAGTTCCCTGGAGGCTGAGGCTGCAGCTCCTTCTGTCTCCCTCTTGGACCCAGATTCAGAGCAACCACAGATGTCCCTGAGTCCCTGTTCACTCCCTGAGAGACTCAAGAAATGCAGGCAGTGCGTAATAATCGAGGCAACAGTAGGAGACCAGCCAGGGCGGACGCTTGTGGCTCTGGGTCTACAGCCTGTGAGCGCTGACATCTCCCTACCCACACTCCTACTCCCCCACCCCAAGGCTCACTACAGGGACAGGCCACAAGGTCCCTGGCTGGGTTCCCTGCCTGCCCCTCTGGGCAGGGCACAGAGGGTGGAGGGGTGACTGGAGAGCCAGCTGTTGAGCAGTTGGTGACGTTTATTGTGAGACAGAGTGAGGGGTGGGATCCACAGCAGCAAACTCCAATGGAGCACAGGCCATGGGTGAGGCCGAGGGGCTAGGGAGGCCAGGGCCTGGGAAAGACCTGGCAGGTGCACAGCTAAGAGGATGCCCGAATAAGAGGACTGCGGAGAGGAGAGGCACTGGTCTGGTGCCTGCTCCAGGCCTCAAAGCCCAGCTGAATGGTCAAGGCTGGTGTTGCCCATAGTGCAGTACGTTGGCCTTCATCCCCTGGTGCTGATGTCACCAAGACCCTGGTGCTCAGACCTCAAGGCTCGGACCATCAGGAGGCACATACATGGGCTCAATGTGAGCCCAGCTGCGGGCCTGCTCATCAGCCCAGGTGAGCAGCTCGGTAGCACGGTACAGGAAGATCATGAGCAGGGTGTGCACGTCGCCCTCCGCCGAGTGGGCCGCACTGGGCTCTGCCTTGAAGTAACGGCGGAAGAGGCTCCCCAGGCTGTAACCCTTGCAGCCCTGGGCCCGGGTGCCATGGCTGTGGGCGCGGTCCAGGCCTCGCAGTGCTGGCAGCGTATCCAGGCAGGTGGTGTCCCGGGGCAGGTGGGCTCCTAGGCGACGCAGCTCTGTGCACAGCAGCGGGAAGTCGTAATCGAAACCGTTGTGGGCCACGAGGCAGATGGGGCCCTCCTGGCGGCTCAGGAAGGCCTGGAGGGTCCGCACCACGGCATTGTCGAAGCCAGCCTTCCGACACTGTGCCAGACCCTTGCTGCTCAGGCCAGTGATCTCACTGGCCTTGGCAGTAAAAGGGCGCTGTGGACACATGCACAATGTGAGCTTGTCCAGGACCCGGGGCAGCACAGGGGTGCCAGCCTCATCATGCTCCGGGCTTTCCAGGGAGGAGCGGTGGACAGCAAACAGGGAAATCTCAGCAATCTCTGGGTCCACGCTGGGGAGCCCAGTGGCTTCCAGGTCCAGGAAGACAAAGGTCTTAGCCCGGGGCACCTCGGACATGGTGATGTTCACACGGGACAGTGCTGCCTAAAGCTGCCAGAGCAAGAGGCACAAAACCTGAGGGCCAAAGATGGGGATGCCTGGGCCCAGCCACCCACAGGCGTCCCAGTGGCCAAAGCTCGAGTCTGTTTGGATTTACTTCCTGCCACCCCCAACCCACTCCACCCCATGGAATTTGAGGCTCTAGAAGCAATTTCTAAGGGCAACATTCAGGGAGGCCACTAAGGGGCCTCCAGAGCTAGGATCCAGTCACCAGGTTCTGTTACTTCAGTCCAGGATGAGACCTGCTGGGGCTCATAACCCCCTCCATTCTGTCCTCCCATCCCCACTACTGACCATCACCATTAGCACCTAGTAAACAGAAAAAGCCCTGATGTGGCCAGACCCCAGCCCAGAGGCCTCTGCCTCCTGCCTCTAGGTCATCAGGGGATGTGAGGAGGTACACCCCAGGATGGTATCTTCACCGCGAAACTATAGCCAGGACCCTCAGGCATAGTGGCCTGGGTCCGTAGCTCTACGGTCAGCTGCCAGAAAGCAGGCACCTAAAAAAGTCTGCCATCGCTAGCCTCCATGGCACACAGGAGCTGGCCCCAACCTGGCCTCCACCTGCCTCTGAGCTCCCGGTGGCTATCCTCACCAACCCTGCCACGCTGGCTTACCTGGGGCAGGCGCTGGCTGACTTCCTGGGCTTCTGGACACCTGTCTCAGCACAGGCTGCTCCAGGCGGCCTTTAATCAGTGACCATGGCCCACCCCCAGCCGCCTGTTGGGCAACAAGGAGGCCTGAGGCTGTAGGACCTGTGCGGCCGGCTCACCGCCCCCTTGCTCACTCACAGCCACCAAGACACACGCCCCATGTTTAGATTAGAAAGCAAGCTCCCGACTGGCCGTGGGCTGAGGACTTGTCGTCACAGGCACAGGAGGAAGCTGGAGGCTTCCACCCAGCCCTGCCTCCAAGTCTGACCTGGCCAGGCCACAGCAGTGGGGCCTGGCCGACATGGGTTTACCACCCGCCCCCATGCTGGGGCACCTCCCACAAAGCCACTGCACCCCTTCTCCAGGATGCAGTTCCCCTTCTGTCACAGGGGCCCAGGCTGCCCCTAGTGAGGGCAGACCGACTCAGAGTGGGCAAAGGGTGCCTGCACACACCATGCTTAGCCACCAAGGGGAAGGTGCACCCTTAAGGACGGGGCCTCAGTATCGCCTTACTGACCAGTGGTGGCTCACACCTTTCGGGCTAGTCTCCCACCAGGAAGGGGAAATGGTATCTGCTTCAAGGGTACAGGGACCCCTACTATCTAAGAAACCTTTAGCAGAGGCTTCTGGGTTAGGAGGAAAGGTGGCATATGAGGCCTGGAGAGCTGTGTGGGCTTCGGCTGAACCAACCCTTCCCTTCTAAAGGATGAGCAGTGTGAGTGGCAGAGGGAGAGGACTGCCCCAGTGGCACCCATAGCTCCAGGACCGTGGAACAGGGTGATGCCCAGCCCCTTGGCCCCCATTCTCCAGGGCCTTCCCAGCCCACCAGGCTCAAAACAAGAGGGAAGCGGGTGACATAATCCAGAAAACCTCGTTCCGGAACAAGACGTGCCAACACTTGGCCTGTAAAGTTGTTGACACACCTGGGCAGTGGTGACCATGGGACCTGCCTGTCTTCCCACCTCCCACTGCAGATGTCTCCGGGATGGGCTGGGCAGCCTGTGCGGGAGGGAGCCTTCTGTGGGGAGCACCCCCACATTTGGAGAAGCAAAGCTGCAGCTACAGGGAGCAGGGCAGAGGGGACACAGGTAAGGCTCGTAGCCAGGGTGGGCGTCCCTAGCAGGCCGAGACCCCTTTTTGCCCTGACACTGGGCTGAGGAACGTGGGGGCCCCACCAGCTGTGTCTGTTCCAGTGCTCAGAGGGAGGTGGCTATGACAGGCTCACCGCTCAGGAAGATACTGGGTCACCCTGAGAAGCCCAAGCAGCTTCCTGGACAACCAGTCAGGCCACTAGCAAGAATTGCCCCGGCCGGTACCACGCTCCCCGGGAGGAAGGAGGAAGAAACATGAGCCATGCCCAGCCCACCCTATCCCAGATGCAGTGGGTGCCAGGGACCAGGCTGAGGGGCTTCAAGGAGTCCTCACATGGGACCCTGAGGCTGGTCATGGGGGAGATGGCAGCAGGGTAGGGGGCAGTCTCGTCACAGGCGGCCAGGTGCCACGGTGAGGCGGAGACTTCCAGCACTTGGCGTGGCCAAGCTTAAGTGGGCAGTGGCAGGGGGAAGAGTGAAGTGACGGGCACTGCTAGTGCCTAGGACAGATGAGGCGAGAGATGGGCAGGACCCAGGCCCCCCAGGAGAGCAGGAGGCTCATGCCAGGTGTGGCTCAGGCCTGGGACAGCCACGATGGGAAGAAGGGGCCTCTCAGCCTGGGCCGGACAGCAGAGGGAAGGAGGCAGTGGAGTCATGGAAACACACAGCATGCTGGAGGCAATTTCCTCGAACCTGAGGTTTCCTTTATCTGCAGCTCACACTGCCCTGCCCCACTTCTACCCCTTCCTCCTTCCACCTCCCAAGGAGCTGAAGGCCCCGGCATCTGGACGCTGTGCCCGGAGAACAGGGGGGCTGTAAATGCTTCTCCTGCTCATCGCTCGGTCCTCTCTGGCCACCCAGCTCTTTGAGCCACAGCTTCCAGCTCCTGGACTACTCCAGGCCTTTGTGCATTCCATCATTGAAGAGCTTGTATTTCTGGGTTAGTTCTTCCATTTTTGTGGCTGCAGAGCAAAGAAAAATACAAACCACAAAGTGAGTCCAGCGCCTCCCTTCCTGGACCTGGCCCTCAATGGGCTTGCGGTCTGGGTCTCAGACTCCCACCATGACACAGAAAACTGCTGAACCAGGAGCTTCTGGGGGCGGGGGGGTGGCTAGAGAGCACCACGGGCTGAAGAGCACGGCAGGCTGAGCAGGGATAGAAGGCCTCTGCCCACCCCTAGAGTGGGAAGGGGGAGGTAGAGGGGGTTGTTGTGATTTAATCCATCACCAATAAAATAACATGGGCCTTAGTTGTGACCTGCTGCTTGCCTTTCAGGGGTAGGGGACACCAACACAACATGCACCTGCTTCAGATGATGACCACTGGGCATGGAATGTGGGGACTTTAGCTCGCTCCCCTCTCCCACCCTGGGGACAGGGGTTTCCCTGGCAGTGGTACCTTAAACAAACACCTATTCCTTCCTTTACCGACTTGCTTCCCTGCTCCCTGGACCATCCTCTCCCCTTCCATGTGGCAAGGCAGTTAACTGGCATTTGGTCCCACCCATGCTGAGGGTGACTCTGAAGCTCAGGAATCACGGGGTGTGCCTCAGAGTGATGAGCCTCAGTGCAATGCTGGAGCAGGTAGACTCCTAGCAGAGCCCACCCCAAACCAGCCACAATGGCCCTCCCAACACTTGGTACCAACGCTCCTGTTGGGGTCAAGTTAGCGTGCTTTTCTCCACAGACGGGGTTTTCCTAAGTCCTTTTGGATATCATCTGCTTTTATGGAATCCTCAGGGTTTCCCAATCTCTAAACCCCTTCAGCCCACACCACTCCTGGGGCTGCCCTCACCGTGGCTTCTAAATGAACTCACATGGCTCCCCTTTGTCCCAGGCTCAAGTCAGTACCTGGCTCTCTCTCGGCTCAGAGCTTGGCTGGGTCTCGGATCCTAGGCCAGAAGGCCCTTGGCCCTCTGAATGTGCACGGTAGCAGCCACTGGAGGCCACAGGCTTTCTCTTTGGAAGCTTGGGCCCCAGCCCTGTGTCCCTACTACTTCAGACTTCAGGAGGCTGGGCCTGGGGACGTGTCTTTTGGATTCCGTCTGCTCTGGGCTTGGAATATGGACACTCACCCCCTCAGTTCTGCACGCCCGTCGCTTCACTGGTAACCTCCACCCTCCATTTTCCTTCCTCTCTTTTTCTGGAGAGCCTGTTAGCCACCTGGATCGGGCCTCTGCGTCGATTATCTGTGTCCTCATTTTATCTTTTGTCTTTCTATTCTTACGGATTTGTTGCCTCATTTTGTTTTCTACTCTTTCCATTAATTTTTCAACACCTTGGCCATCATTTTTAACTTCTAAGACTGTTTGCTTGTTTTTCTCCACGTTGGTTTTCATTTGGACATGATACAATAAGTCCTCACTTAATGTTGTCGATAGGTTCTGCGACTCTAAGTGAAAACAACGTATAATGAAACCAGTTTTAGCACAGCCTAATGGATAAAGCAAGAGTTAAGTTCCTACAGCATCTCATCAACATTATAACAAAAGGACATTACTCAAGGACACACTGCACTGAGTATGTTTACCCAAGTTTGTTGTAAACTTCCCTTCTCTGAATGACCCACTAGCCCTGCTTTCCCAGCTCTCTCTCCTTGCTTCTATGGTGCTGGCCCCACTGTGCTCTGGTGGCGCCACTCATTCCCTGCAGGGTCTCCCCGACCCCCCACAGGAGCTCTGTGGGAGCGGGGCAGACAGGGGTCAGCCTTCACACCATGGACCCTCAGAAGCCAAAAAGAGGTGGGGTTTCACCTGGGCTGTTGCCAGTCACACCAGGAACCTGACTTTGCTGTTCATTTCAATCATTTTCTTCACAAAAAAGCAGGCTAGGGTCTCACTGGGAACACCAACCTTTGCTTTGCTTTGCTTTGCTTGCATCCTCTACTTCCAGCCAACTCGTCACTGTCCCCTCCCCAGGGCTGCCAGCCACACAGCCCCAGAACTGCGGTGGTTCCATTGAGCGGACAGGCTCCCTCACTGCTCCTTGAGGCTGTCCTCGTGGCTGTGGCTTTCTCCACCCCTTGCATCTGTCAAATTGTTCCTATCTACTTTCTAGCTTCTAGAAACCTGTTACTATTCTCTGTCTTGGTGCCGTCACCTGCCCTCCTTCCTACAACTGACAAGGTTGCTTTGTTTACAAAATGTGTTGCTATTTTCCTGGGACTGGGGTTTCTGGAGGCCTGGGAGGCAAATGGGGCCTCAGGTCTATCCAATCGAGATGGTGACTGGTGAATGGTAACGAGAAGAGTGACCAACATAGCCTGGCTACTGGCACCCAGACTGGTGACCCAGCTTCTTACACCAGGAGGGGAAGCAGCACAGACACACAGACTTTCCACAGTGGGAAGGCCTGAGGAGGCCACGGATACCAAGGCCCTAGGTTTGTCAGAGGGGAATGGGAAATACACAAGTTGTTCTGACTGGCCCTTGGCATTTCTCTGGCATGCCTACAACCCAAGAACTCACTTCAAATATCAGGAAGCTGCACTGACAAGAACTGAGCCCTCCGAGTGGAAGGCAGCACCACCCAAGAAAGCAAAGAGGGGTAGGTGGGGGAGGGGAGGGTTCACACAGCTTAGACAGAAAGTGTGCCTATCTAAAAAGTAAAACTTGCCACCAGCCCTTTGACTACAGATGTGATGGCACACAGTGCAGAACACTAATGATCATTATTATATTAATGATAGTGTGGATTGTAAGCATTTTATTAACAATTATATACACTGGGAGTGAGAGTCATAGTGACAGTGGTGATTAGGATAAACGTTACGATAAATGTGAAAATGGAGTATTCTGTTGTGGTTCAGTCAGAAACAAGAGAAATTCCTGACTGCCCAGTACACATGTGGCAAATGCGTCTGCTAAGGCCAAGAGTGGCGAGAAGACCAGTTGCCCAAAGAGAGGGTTGGCTGGAGAAGTCATGTAAAGATGGCCCTCCAAAGGGAGGGCTCAGAGGCTATGTGACTTAAAGCCACTCTTTGGGGATACACTTGGGGGAAATGTTTACAGGCAAATGCTTCAGTGGCTGCTGCCTGAGGCAGTGGATAAAACTTGGGGCAAACAATAGGTTAAGTAGAAAGTGTGAGAGGAGAGGCTGTGGAATGAGATGTCTGCAAGGGATTCTCGAAGGCTGCAGGCATGCCCTAGACTGTGCAGATGCCCAGGAGACCTGAGAGGGCCCTGAGTGATTATGTCTGGCTGACTGTGATGCTCAGAGCAAGCAGGAAGTGCAGGAGGAAACAGAATTAACTGTCGGGCTGAGTGTTAATGAAAACATGATGCTACGCATCCAAGAAGCTCCAAAAACTCCAAATGGGACACACTCAAAGCAATCCACACCAAGACATACTCAAATCAAACTGAAATGCCAAAGACAAAGAGAATCTTGAGAACAGGGACAGAAAAGGGGCTGTACAAGGAAAGGGGCTTCCATAAGAGCAACAAAGACACACTATTACCAAGTTAGGACAGCAGTTAGTTGTAGGCAGGAAGAGGCACGTGGCAGGTTTCTAGGCCATTTTTCGTCCTGGGTTATGGTTACACAAGTATTCACTTTAAAATCGTTTAAACTGGAATAAAGGGGGTTTGCTGGGAACACACTTGTATCCAACTAGTTCAAGTTTCTATCCCTATGAATTGAAACTCCTCCCTAAAGGCTATATTTCTTATCAAAGAAAAAAAGGTTTCTCAATGTCTATGTCCATAATGAAAATAAATAAATAAAGTTACTCAGAAAGAAAGTTTAATTGAAACTAAATTCAGCTATGTTTTTGCCCCTATCCAAGAGTAGAAATGTTGGGAGAATCAAATCAAGTGCTGATGGGGACACAGAAAGATGTAGACCACTTAGCCTTACAAACGGTGATGAGTCTGGCCTCACCACCACAACCTCAGAAACCCCATCCTAAGGACATGCTCTTAAAGGGGAATAGACTTTATGTTCACTGCATCCTCTTTACAAGATGGACAATGGGGGAACTACCTAAGTAATATGTGATCATTGGGGAATATCATCTGAAAACTACAAAGCAGGATAAAGAAACAGAAATTGAACAAAACCACCTGATTCCAACATGAAGAAAACCAATGTCCACGTTCTGGTCCATTTGCTGAGAGAGGTTCTTCTATAATGCATTGTTTTCCTTTAGAAAGGTGAGCTCATACTGTGTCTTTCCTTTCTACCTTGCATTGTCCCTTCAGCATTCTATAATATGCATCTCCTCACGTCATCATCACCAAGTTTTGAAACAACAAACACTATCCCACCATACACCGCTACCTACCTGAACGTTACCCAATGGTAAAGTTCTGCCCTGCTTCCCTCTTACACTATTATAAATCTTATAACAAGCTTATGAATGATATTAAAAACCCAAAAATGACCTACAGGCTCAGTAACAGAAAATGGTAAGCAAATTAAAGCAAATGCCTAAATGGAATAGTATTTGAAAATTTAAAATACTACTTCAAGAATATGGGGAAGTGCTCATAATGAGGTAAAGGGAAAGAACATACTATCAAAGTATATAACAGTTCTGATCATACTTTAACTTATACAAAGAAAAAAAATGATTAGAGGAAAAAGAATAGAGGGAAACAGACCAAAATATTAACATCAACCATTTCTGGGTCGCCGGGTTATGGCTTGTTTTTATTTTACCTCTTCACGTTTTCAAGTTATCATTCCAAATTTCTACAATTAATGTTCTGATTTTATAATCTGTCAAAAGCATTTCTTTAAGGGAAGGAAACCCTTATGCATTAGAGGAAGTAGTAAGGAGCTGGGTCCCCAAATGTTCTCCAAATGCTGGTTGAGCACAGAAGGAGGCAGGTGCTAAGCTGAGGCACATGGAGACAGCCCTGTGCCTGATGGCCCACTGGGCAGCCACAGCTGCAGAAAGTGCTCCACATACCTAGACTCATCACAGAGTGGCTGCTGCCCCAATGGATCCGCTCACCCTGCCGCTGCTGCTTCACCATCTCCACAGCTTTGGCTGAGGTGTCAGTGACCTCCATCACCACCTGTAATGTCTGGGAGGGAGGAAGGGAGTCATGTGAGCATTAAGAGCTGGTGGTCTGACCTACAGAAGGCATCTTCTGCTTCCCGCCCGCCCCCCAGGTTCACATTCAGCGTGCACTTCTCCTTAGGCCCTCAAGCAGGTGGCACTGATCTCCAAGGACAGCCCTGGGTGATGGCAGGACTCCCAGGTACCTGGAGAGTCACCAATCAGAGCTCTCCAACCCCTTCCTCCTGGCCCGGCAGGGATACCACACTATCCATTGCATGCCCCATCCCACGCTGGTAGCTAAGCAAAGCCAGTGGCACAGAGGGAAAATGTCCCACAGTGGGGGTGTTCCAGAATAAAAGGACCTTTCTGATGGGAGAGGAATGTAGCTTAACTCGCTCTGTTGACAGAGTCACAAAGGACAGGCTGGCTAGAGGTTTGGAAGTCTAGGGGGAAGCCTATCCATTAAAAAAACCAGACAAATGCTGTGGAAGCCCTGAGCCAACGTTAGAGTTCCACACGCGGCAACTGTGTTCATAATCATAACCAAAGCTGCGTTTAGGTCAGCTCTGGGGGTCTGAAATATGGAACAAAAGAAGTAAATATTCACATAGCTCAGCAGTGTGAGACCACTTTTTCCTGTCTGTGTGAGCTGGGTCAAGGGCACAGACAGGCAAGCATCTGTCTGTCTGGCAGAGTCCTTGGTCATACACAAGAACAAACAGGCTGTGATACATTCGGGCGTATTGTGAAGACAAAACGAGACAAATGCAGGGACAGAAGCTGGAACAAAATACTCCGCAGCCACGAAGATCATGCTTTTAAATAAGTTGGAATGATCTGCAACAGTGCTTACAATAACAATTGCAGTGAAGGAGCAAGGTTATCATACAGTCGACTAGGACCCACTGCAGACAGTGCACAAACCTGTTCCGGGGCCCAGGGTCCTGGCTAAGTTAACACCCCCTAAAGAACAGTGGGACCCTCAGGGGGGCTACCCACGTTAGCCTTCACCCCCACCACGGCACCAGGAGAAGCTCCTATCCCAACCCACCCAAGGTCCCTGGCTGAGGGCCGGAGACCAAAGCGTGGACTCCAGCAGTGCCAACCATTCACAGGGAGCCTGAGCCAAGCCACTCCTAGCCACCTGTCCCAGCCCTCGGGTCCCTCGCTGGGAACTGCAGTGGGAAAGGAGAGGGTGATTCTTACTTGGCTGCATGAAATCAGAGTCTGGTACACGGCCTGGATGATGGGGCCACATGGGTGGAGGTAGGGGTCTGGGCGCTGGCAGCACTCACCCAGGTCGTCATCATAGACCTGGAGGAAAGCTACGACGAGCTGGTAGAAGTCAGAGATGACCAGGCGCAGCTTCTGGTCCAGGGTGCTGGTGTCGGCCCCGCTCACAGCGGCCCCTGGCTTGTGCTGCATGAAGCGCTGCAAAGCCAGAGGCAGAGTGTCCCTTAAAGCTGCCCTGCCTGCCCCTGGGGCACCAAGTCCCTTCCCAGGGCTATCCCAGGCTTCTGCAAACCAGGAGAACTAAGACCAAAGGCAGAAAAGAGCAACCTGCTTTCGAGCAAGGCTGCCTGGCTTCTAGCCTCAGTCCTGCTGCTGCCACCTGTGTGAGTGTCGGTCGCCCGCTCAGGAAAATAAGGAGGGCAGGCCAAGGGCTGCTGGGAGGGCTACACGCAAGGCAGCACATGAAAGCCCGGAGTTTGGGGCCTGGTGTGTAGCCTGCCCGAGGCCAATCCTTTCCATCCTCCAGGAAGCCTCTCCACTCCTGCCCAAAGCTTGTCTGCCTCTCCCCTTCGTGTGGGCTGAACACCCACCACATTCTAGATCCCATCAAGCCCTGTACATGTGCTGCCTCACTTCAGCTCATTGTAAAGATGGGGTACCCTCACCTGTGACTGCAGTGCCTGTAGCTTGGCTGCACTCTCCTGCAGCTGCCTGGTCAGCTCCACCACCTTCTCATCCTCCTCCTCCTCCTCCTCCTCCTCATTCTCCTCCAACTCCACAGAGGGGCTGGCCCTGCAGGGAGACAAAAGGGGACACTTCCAGCTCTGTGCCATCGTGGGCAACACCTGGAAGAGTCTGTCTCAGGTCACAGAACCACATGGGGCCCATACCTCTGCCAGTTACCACCCTGATCGTCGAGGAGAGACTGCATGTCCAAAGACCACAGGTCACACTCCGGGCTCAGGAGCGTTTGCAAGTGGGAGCTGGAAAAGAGCTCCCCCAGCAGTGCCTCGTTCTTCTCACTGGTGTCCTCAAAGTGATCCTCCACACTGCAAAGGTGGCCACACTGTCACCGGCTGGGCCATGGCATCCTGGGACTGTGCTGGTGGCTAGAGCCAGCCTCCAAGAGCCTGCCCGCCAGGAGGGTCAGCCCAACCCCTTCATCCTGACAGCCTGGCACCTGAGCCAGTACACAGCTGCATCTGCCAGAACGGGGTGTGAAACCCCAGCTACAGATGTGCCTACTGGCTTCAGATGGAGGGTCAAGGACACCCAACTGGCCATTCTGTAGAGGGCCCATCCTTTACCTGGAGCAGCAGGAGTATCCGATGGTCAAGCTCCGGATTGCATCCAGCAGCTGGTCCATGAAGTGTAGCTGCTTCTGGGCACAGGCCTGACCCTGGGCAGGGAAGGCCACATGCACTTGCTGGCCAGGCATGCCGGATGCCCATACCCCAACACCCTCCTCTGCTGGGACTAGTAGAAAGGGGAGGCCTAGGCCACCAGCAGCACCTTGGACTGGCTCAGGGACCTTGGCCTCAGGGGCTGCTGTCTTTCAACACTCACTGTCCAAGCCCAGCCCCAGTTGCAATGATGCCTGGGACCACACTCTGGAAGTGGCAACTGCTATAGAAACATATGGGAGTGTGTGCTCACCACACATCCAACAGCGCGGCTTCTTGGGTGGGCGTGCAGAGCACAGCAGGGCCTGCTGAAGGCAGAACACAGCCCACAGGGACCTGCTGGTGGCCCATTCCTCAGGAACATTTCCAGAAGTGGGCCTGTCCTTCTCAGCAGGTCACCTTCCCTAGCCAGGAATGACTAAAGCCAACTAGCACAGCAAGACAGGGCTGTGGAGGTGGCCTGCACTGACCCCACTCCTCCTCACAGGGAGAACAAGGACTCATCCCCGACAGGCAGTAAGCAGGTGGCCTTATAGTCAGGGTCCCCAAGCAGCAGCTGACTTAGTCCCCAATCCTGAAGATGGCTGGGATGCCCGGCAGGCAGCTGTCCAGCCAGGAGTTCAAGGTTTCAGAAGTACAATTCCTTTCTCCTTTTAGAAAGGGGAGGAGGCTCACAGAGGATCCCCAGGACCCACTTACAACCTGAGAGGCCTGGACTGCTCCCAGAGAGCCCTGTGTGAGCAGGGGTGCCAGAAACAAAGCTGGGCCTGACGCTCCATTTTAGCTCCTCATTGCCCCATCCCAACACACCTGCTATTCTGAGGAATGTGCCAGAATGATTCGCTCAGTCAGCATCACAGGTGATTTACTATAAAGCCCCCCGAGAAGCATTTGCACTTAATGTGGGTGTGGAAGGCACAGGCTGAAGTGAAAGGGCTGAGAGGCTCCTGGTGGCATCTCAGGCCAGGCAGCCCTGGGCTGGATGTAGACCTTGGCACAAGGGCGTGCTCTGCTATAATGCCTGCAGCTCGGCTTCCTGTCCATGGGTGCCAGGCCTCATGGCTGCAGCTGCGTGGTACTCCCCCACAGGCTGGCTCCCGGTTGTATGGCCATGTCAACAGGACCAATATCTCTGGAAGCTTCTGGCATCTCCATCTTCATGCCCTCAGCCCACCACTGCCTGCTCAGGCCTCATTACTACCTCCCAATCTGCCAACATGACCCTGAGTGCAAGTGACATACCTGAAGGACAGCCTGGGAGTATGAGGTGGGAGTGTGGAACACTGTCTAGACAGAGGATAGCACAGACAGAAACATGAGAGCAACTGTCACTCAGGACTTCACAAAGCCTTGACCAGTGAGTAGGGCTGGGACACCCTACCTGTCATCCCCTCCTCAGCACAGACCCACTTCCCACAGTTCCTCCCAATACCCAGGAAGGGGTAAGTGCCATGCTTGGGGCTCTGCCAGCCTGGGATGGGGCTAGGACTGTGGCACTGACCCTACTGGGAAGTCCTGGCCTGTGTCTCCCCACGAACTCCCCAGGCCACAGGCCTGGACCACAGAGGTGTTCTGTGGGTTATCAGGGCCCAGCCCCTTTTAAGATGCAAGAGTCCCCAGGCTCCACTGCAGCCACCTTGCTAAATTCCATTCATGGCCTCTAAGGTCCAGAAACAGCACTACATAGAGGCCTCATCACATCTGTCTCCCCTCTGCTCCCACAAAGGGCCAGACCCCAAAGACACTCGGAAAGGTCTGCAAAGTGAATCCATGAAGCCCCAGACCTCCCCATGCTATGGGTGAGACTCCCTCCCCTGGGTCCCACCCCAATCTATTTTTTTTTCTTTTTTCTCAGTTGTGCTTTTGGTATCAAAATGATGACTTTTTAAAAATATCATTATGAACTCATAAATTTAAATATACCTGAAGGGCCTCAGTCTGCCACAGTCGCTGTCCTTACAATGCACGCATCATCCCCACAACATCCTCTCTTCGGCCAGTGAGAGATTCTACAGCTAGCTGGCTCCTCAGTGCTTCAGACATGACTATAAGTCTTGCTCTCTGATGTGACAAGGTATTCCTGACTCAACTGGTACACTTCCCGCCCCAGGCCTGTGTTACAGCTGAGGTGTCATTGATCTTGGCCTTTTCAGGGGACAAAGCAAGGAAATGTATACATACACACAAACACACATGCATGCACACATGCACACACAGTTTTTAAGTTAAAATACATTAGAATCTCACACTGACGTTCCTATCTCACATTCAGACTACAGGGTTTGACCAAACCTAATGATCTTACACCCATATCTCCTTTCTCGAATGCCCTGACTCCCAATACTACCCAATGCCAACATAAATTATTATTTTGCTTTTTCATTCCATAAAATGGAATGAAGTATTGATCCATGCTCCAATACAGATGACCCTTGAAAATAATGTGCTAAGTGAAAAGCCAGTCACAAAAGGCCACATATTGTATAATTCCATTTATATGAAATAGAGTACAGCAGAGTAGTGGGTACCAGGGCCTGTGGGTAATAGAGAGAGGCTGCTCAATGGGCAGAGATCTCCTCTTAAGTGATGAAAATGTTGTAGAATAGACAGAGCTGATGATTGCACATCATGAGGAATGTACTAAATGCTATTGAACTGTTTGTTTTAAAATGGCTTACAAATTAGGTGCAGAGTTTCAGTTTTGGAAAAGAGTTCTGGGGATGGAAATGGTGATGGTTGCACAACAATGTGAATGTACTATACACTTAAAATGGTTCTGATGGCAAATTTTACGTTATTTGTATTTTACCACAATAAAAATATTTTTTAAAACAGAGTAGCACCCCTTCAGGGCCCACCAGGAAATTCTTTAAAAATGGTTAAAATTGTAAATTTTGTGCTATGTGCATTTTACCACAATAAAATTTTTTTAAATAAAAACTAAGGGACAGGTAGCAGTTCCAGGTAAGATGGAGAGGACACATGCCATCTTCCTCTCCCACAGAATACCCACCGTTCAGAGCAGGATTGAATGCATGTGGCAGGTGCCTGCAGTCTCGGAAAGATAAACGCCAGGAGTGTCGAGGAGGCAGAGAAGTCAAGGTTACCGTTCAGACAGGTGGTGATGTACTGTGCTGTCCCCTCCACTGTTCCCAGACCTGCACTCAGCCCAGCCCAAACCCAGAAGGGAGCATGGGGGTACAGATGGAGAGCTTCAGATAAAGGAAACCCCTAATGCTCAGAGAGACTGGGAAAAATCCTTAGCCTTTTTTCTCCTCTTCTCTGTTCTCTCAGACCCCAAGCCCCAGGCAACATCATGGTGGGGATGGCAGCAGCAACAAAGGAGCTGGCACCAGAAAACTGCAGGAGCCAACACTCTGAGGGACGGGAACCTTCCTTTCCATTCATGTGGTGGAGCTATGCAGTCAAATCCTGTTACCCCTTCTTCCTCTCTGTCCTCCTGCTGCTGTGCTGCAGTCAAGGAAGTGAGTGATTTATGTCTGGAGGACACAGAAAAAAAGAGCCTCTTCCCCCAGGAACCAGAAAATATCAAAGAGGTAACCGGGAGTGAAGAGCTCAGGAAAGTGACCCCATAAATCTGTTCAGGAACATCTGGGCTCAACACACACACACACACACACACACACACACACACACACACACACACACTCTCACTCACTCACTCACTCACTCACTCACTCAGGGGTGGATCTAATCTTCATGAGCATAACAAAGCTTGGATTATTAAACCAGTGGAGAAACATATGAGCAGGTCCCAGGCCAACCACCAGGTGGCGCATATACAGAACAAACCCAAATAGCACAAAGACTGTGGAAACTGAGGTAACACTGGGACCACAGGCCAGAGAAGAGGGCAGATAGTGCAGCTTAAAACTAACCAGGTAAAGTGCCTGCTAAAACACAAATATCAACATTTTCCATAAAATTTAGTAAGGCCCAGAGTCAAACTAACAGTCAAAATGTCCAGGACGCAATCCAAAATTACTTGGTACACGAAGAAAACCATGAAAATCTCAACTTGCATGAGAAAAGGCAATCAACAGACATTAATGGCAAGATGGCACAGATGAACACTCTTAAAACAACAGTTAAAATAGAAAGCGCAGGCAAATAAACAGAAAATGTTTTTTAGAAACACATGGAAACTTTAGAACAGAAAAACAGAAAAGCTGAAATTAAAAACTCACTGATGGACTCAACAGTAAAATGGAGGGGACAGAGGAAAGAGTGGGTGAACTTAAAAACATTAACTGAAACTATCCAATGTGAGTAACAGAGAGAGAACTTCCCAAGTCTGGTGAAAGACAAATTTGTGAAGTTGAGCAAATCCCAACAGGAGAAACCCAAAGAAACCTTCCCACAAACACATAATCAAACTGTTGAAAACTAACCAAGAAAAAATTTTGAAGAAGCAGGAGAAAAACAATGCATGACCCACAAGGAGAAACTGATTCGAATGCAGATTTCTCATCAGAACCAGTGGAAAAAGAAGAATTGCCATCCCAAAACTCTATATCCAGTGAAAAGATCCATCGAGAATGAAGGGAAACTAGACATACTCAAATAAATAAAATCTAAGAGAATATGGACCCAGCAGATCACTTCTAAAAAAAATGCTGAAGGCAGTTCTTCAGATAGAAGTGAAATGATACCAGAAGGAAACCTGTTAACATCACAAATGAAGAAAACATAGAATAAAGGACAAATCCCCATGATCATCTCAGTAGATGCAAAGAAAGCATTTATAAAATTCAATACCCTTTCATGATAAAATCTTAAAGATATAAGAAGAGAAGGGAACATCCTCAATTTGGTAAAGGACATGTATAAAAAAAATCCCATAGCTAACATCATATTCAATGGTGAAGATCAGATGCCTTCCCCCTAAAATCAGGAACAAGACAAGATGTCCATTCTTGCCACTTCTATTCAACACTGTCCTGGAGGTTCTAGCCAAGGCAATTAGGCAAGAAAAAGAAATAAAAAGTATTCAAATTGGAAAGACAGATGTAAAACTATCTCTATCTGCAAATGACATAATCTTATATACAGAAAATCCTAAGTCATCTACTAAAAATTAGTTCATATGGAACTAATAAGCAAGTTTATCAAGGTAGCAGGATACAAGAGCAATATGCAAAAATCAATTGCATTTTCACACATCAGCAATAAACAATACAAAAATGAAATTAAAGCAATTCAATCTACAATAGCATCATAAAGAATAAAATACTTAGGAATAAATTTAGCAAAAGAAGTGTAAGACTTGTACAATGAAAACTATAAAACATCTTTGAAAGAAATTAAAGAAAATCTAAATAATGGAAAGACAGTCCATGTTCATGAACAGAAAGACAATATAGTTAATGGCAAAACTCCCCAAAATGATCTACAGATTCAGTGCAATCTCCATCAAAAGCCAAGTGTGCTGTTTTTGCAGAAACTGACAAGCTGATTCGAAAATTCATATGGAAATTCAAAACCCCCAATAGTAAAATGAATCTTTAAAAAGAGCAAAGTTGGAGGAGACACATTACAACTTACTACAAAGCTACAATAATCAAGACAGTGTAGTACTGATATGATGATAGACATACAGATCAATGGACTAGAATGGAGAAGCCAGAAATAAACCCTCAGATTTACAGTTAATTTTCGACAAGATGCCAAGACAATTCAATGAGGGAAAAAATGGTCTTTTCAATAAATGGTACTAGGACAACTGGACAGCCACACACAAAAGAATGAAGTTGGACGCATACCTTACACCTTACACCATAAAACTAACTCAAAATGGATCAAGACCTAAATATAAGAGCTAAAACTATAAAAGAAAACATAGGTGTTGATCTTCATGACTTTGGATTTGGTGATGGACTCTTAAATGTGACACCAAAAGCACAAGCAACAAAAGAAAAAGTAAATAAAGTGGACTTCATCAAAACTAAAAAATTTTGTGTCCTCAAGGACACATCAAGAAAGTGAAAAGACAATTCACAGAATAGGAGAAAATATTTGTAAATCAAATATCTGATGTGACTTGTATCCAGAATATATAAAGAATTCTTCAATTCAACAATAAAAAGACAAACCAATTAAAAAGAGAGCAAAAGAATTGCAGAGAGACATTTCTCCAAAAACGGTATCATATAAATGGCCAATAAGCACATGAAATGATGCTCAACATCACTAATCATCAGGGAAATGCAAATCAAAACCGCAGTGAGATAGCCCTTGACATCCACCAGGATAGCTGAAACCAAAAAGATGGGACAATCACAAGTGTTGATGAGGATGTATACAAATTGGAACCATCCCACATTGCTGGTGGGAATAGTAAAATGGTATAGCTGTTTTAGGAAGTAGTTTGGCGGTTCCTCAAAAAGTTAAACACAGAGTTACTGCATGACCCAGTAACTCCACTTCTAGTAACATACCCAAGAGAACTGAAAACACGTCTTCAGTCAAAAACATATACAGGAACATTCATAGCAATATTATTTATGGTAGCCCAAGTGTGTAAATAATTATTTCATGTTAAGGGTAGGGGCAGGGTTTCTTTGACTGATTCAAGGGTGACTGATGGAGGTGGGGAGTGTGGATTAGAGCCGCCTCTGCAGAGGGTGATCTCAAGTGAGTTGTCACCTCCCCTGTGAAATGGGGCTAAGGCAAGTACTACTGCCAAAGGTAGATGTGGCAATTACTGGCATGTAAAGTACTTACCACAGTGCCAGTGTGTATGCAGTCATCAGTGGAGGACAGGATGCACTCTTTGTCTCTTCAGTCATCATAAGCCTGAGATCCACCTTGGCCTCTCCAGCCACCCTCCCCCCCAGCCCTAGGGATGGATGTGGTCTATTCAAGGGAATCCTGTGGGTTCCTGCCCCAGAAGGCTAGGGAGCAGGGGCTAAGCATGTGTGGGGACAGGGCCCCCTGTTACCTTCAGGAGCTCCTGGTCATCCAGCCCACACAGCATTAGTTCATGGCCTAGTTTCACCATCTCTGCCAGAAGATAAGAATCTTGTTACTGCAGAAACACACGTAAACAGGAGAGGCTGCCATGCACCCAGGGGATATACAAACGTGCAGGATTCCCAGCAGCTAACTGGTGCGGGCACTCCTGCTCCAGTTTTGGCAGGTCCAGCACACACAAGGCTGGGCTAGAGCTGAAAGACCCGGGTGAACAAGGAAGCAGGTAGACTACACACCCAGGTGCCAGGACTGCCTCTTGCTGTGTGACCTGAACCCAGTCACTGCCCCTCTCTGGGCATCAGTTTCCTCGCCTAAAAATAAGGGGTCACAACCAGTGGTGTTCCATATAGGGAACTCCGCTTTCTAGCAGAAGTCAACCAGCTGTCTGAGGAGTCAAGAGAGGTCAGGTAACCTTCCAAATACGCAATGTGCCACCTTTTCAGAGACCTCAGCAGGCCAAAGCAAAAGGAACCAACGCTCACATTTGTCAATTTCCTACAGCCTCCTTTCCTCCTGCCAGCAACCCTAGGAAGTGGGCCTTAGCTCCACTTTACAGACTAGGAAACTGAGTTCAGGGTGCCCTGGGCATTTTCTGAAGAACCAGCTGGTATACAGAGAAAGGCCAGGACCTGGATCTAGAAAGCTTGGGGCAAATGCCAGCTCCACACTTGCCACCTAGCTCTGTGGCAATGTCCTTACCGTCACAGGCACAGCCCATCTTCTACCCCCATGTGCCTCAGTAGCAGAACAGGCCTAATTCTGGCTTCTGATTTGGAAGGTTTGGTGCAAGAAGCAAGCAGCACATCTATGTGAAAGCATTAGTAATCCTGGAATGCCGTCCAAATGCCAGTTATACCCCAAAGCACACCCACAGCACTTAACCCCAATCTTCACGTGCTCCCTGGGCCCTTTCTTGCTTAGCCT
The DNA here is from genome assembly GCA_004026885.1 of Lyroderma lyra. Taxonomy (NCBI): domain Eukaryota; kingdom Metazoa; phylum Chordata; class Mammalia; order Chiroptera; family Megadermatidae; genus Lyroderma; species Lyroderma lyra. Next base: position 63,613 of record PVJL010005208.1, on the reverse strand, counting down.
ACATCCAAGCCTCAGGTAGTCTGGCCAACCCTCCCTTCACTATAAATCTAAGATCTGGGCAGCACCCCCTTCCCCTGCCCGCTATTTCTAGCCTGGATCATTGCAAGAGCCTCCCAATGGCCATCCTGCCTCTGCCCAGGCCTCCTGTCCAGCAGCCCAAGGGACCCTGTGAAACCCAAAGTGAGGTCCGCAGCCTTCCACTGAGTAAAAGCCAACATCCTTCCTGGCCCACAAGGTCTTGCCCAATCTGGCCCCGTCACCCCTCTGATCTCACCCCACCACTCTCCCACTGCTCTCCACTCTACACCCGCCTCTTCACTGTTCCTCAAAGCTGCCAGGCACACATAAGCCTACCTCAGGCCCTTTGCACTTGCTATTCTCTTGCCCTGAACACTATTCTTCCTGATGTCTGCCTGGCTCTCCTGCTCCCTTCCTACAAGTGTCTGTATAAAAGAGAGGCCTTCTGTGGACATCTTCTGTCAACAGCACCACTCTTCTCCCAACTCATTCAGGCACCACTTTGCCCTCACCTGGCTTTGTTTATGGCAGCTAGCACCATCCATACACTGAGAATCTTGCTGCCTTCTTTGTTTATCACCTATCTCTCCTAGCTAGCACCTAAGCACCATGAGAGCAGTACAACTCAATGCTGCACCACCAGCACCTAAAACAATGTGGGGTGCATTGTAGGTACTCCATAAATACTTGTCAGTTGAATTTGTGATTCTAATCCCTCTACTTATCCTGGTTTCTCTCACTTACACTCCTTGACAAGCACTTGTGTCTACCACCTGCTCTGACATTCAGCACACTCCCACAAGGTGGACAAGGCTGAGGTTATCACCCATACTTTGCAGAAGAGGAAACTGAGGCTGGGAATAACAAGATCAAGGCTGTGTTTGGGTTGAGGGCCAGGGTTTGCACCTCCATGTGCCTGTGCTCTAGAGAATTCAGGTGCAGTCTGATGGCCAGGCTTTCCCAACTTAGACATCATCCCATAGGTAGGAAAGTGTCAGACATAACAGCACTGGGGAGAAGGGCAGTGCACTTCTGTGCAGCCCAGGTCAGCCTACAGGACAGCCCTGCAGGATCCAAGACGCAATGCCCTGTACTTCTGACAACTGTCCCCTCATAATTAATTTGGCAGTGCCAGCCAGTCGCATGGATCAGGGTCCAGTTGACCCACCCTGGAGCGGTTGGGCCAAATGCAGGCCCATAGAAATTTTGGCTTTTGGAGATGCTATTGTGACGATAAAGAGTTAGTTACCATCTTGGGGACTACAATTTGCTCCCCCTTACCTAACAATGTTCATTACTGGGTTAAGGACAGTTTCTGCCAAGAAAGGATTGAAACAAAGCAGTTAAAAAACAAGCCCCCATGGAGAGCTGCCTGGCATGCTCCTAAGAACACCAGGTGCAGTGTGCACATGCACACTCCAGTTAGATGGGGACAGAACCACCGGTGGCATCAGCAAGAACCACTGTCTCTGCCAACAGTGCCTTGGGGGACAGGCTGGCAGGGAGATAAGACTCTTGGTCTTATTCACATGCTCCTTTGAGAGAAGCTCTCCCATTCACCATGCAGTCTGATGGCCAGGCTTTCCCAACATCCACAGAAAATACTCACTAAAGAGGTTGTGCACAAGCTCAGAATTGCCCAGATTCCACCACCCAACTCCAAACTCCCCTAACACAGACCTACCTTGGATCTTCACCTCAGCTGGGGTACCCTTCAGCGAGCCAAAACTGTCCTGCCAGGAGGGACAGACCCTGCAAGGAAAAAGCAAAACCAATCAGCACTGAGTGGGCCATGGAGGCCTCCTCATGAGTCCTCCTTACATGTACTCTAAAAAGTGAATCACTCATGCACGGGCTAAATGCCACTGAAATGTTCACTTTAACCCATTTCCTGTTTAGAAAAAATAAGTGCAGCTGGCTGACATGTTCACTTAATTTTACATAAACACACTCTTTGAGGCGAAAGCACATCTGACAGGTTTCCAATGTGAAAATAAAATATAAAAACGGTTCTTGGAGTTATCTCTAAACAGAATTTGCCTCTGACCCTAATGTAACAGAAATGTGTATGATGATCAGTATTTAATAATTTTTTCATGCATAGGAATGCTATGTTTTCCAGGGTTTAACATTTTCAGCAATTGAGAATTACTATATTTTGTAAATGGAAATACCGCTACTAAAAACAGAATGCTATAAACAGAATGATGTCATTTGTTTCTAAAGACTATGGATATACTAGACCAATGCGAAAATAATAAAAGCAAGATATTAGTTATCTCGGGGTAAACGCTACAGCCACAAGTGCCACCAGTGAGTATTCTCAGGGCGAACAGGAAATAGGTTAAACTGGGTAATTTTATGTGATGTGAATTTCAACTCCATAAATTATCATTGGGGAATCCCAAAGTATTTCTGAAAGTTTACCTCAGAAATATGAATTTGAAAACTGAAATTTAAAAAAACTAAGTGATTGCCCAAGAGGACAAAACGGAATTCCTCAGAGCTCTAGCTCTTTCTCAGAAGGAAGCAAGGGGCCAGCTTTTCTTTAAATCATGGTGCAGGTCTGTTTGGAGGACTTCCAAGGACAGTCCTTCCTGCTTTGGCGTCCTTGCAGGTCGCCTAAGTTCCCCTCCTGTGCCTCTCCCGAGCAGTGTGTGTCTGCGCTATTCAGTCTCCTTCCCTGAGCACACAGAGTCCACGTCACACATGCCACAAAGCCCATGGCTGATGTCACTGCCATCACAGCTGCATCTGGGCACTATCCTTCTACTGGGCTCTCGCCCTCCCCACCACAGACTGCGGGCACACTGAGGCCAGGAGCTGGCTCTCCAACCCATATCTCTGGGGTCTAATATGGCAGCCAGCACAGAAAAGGCAGCCAGTGAGCATTAACAAATGAGTAACCATGGCCTCCTGCCATGAAAGAGTCTGCCATTTGTAAATGTCCTCTTTTAGCAGAGGGACATTTTGTTTTTAAAATTGCATAAATCAGAGGTGAATTATGCTACTCCAATTCACAGCTTTAAGCCATTTGGGGGCTCCTAGTGTTATGAGGTCTGGGATCACAGCCCCAGCCTCCTGTGTGAAGAGACAGCAATCCCAGCTGCCCCCCACCCCGAACTCTCCTTGGCCTGATGGAGCCCTGGCCCAATGACACCACACACATAAACGAACAGTGGCCAGTCATAAGCATCTCTCCTTAAGACACTGAGCTGATGGGCAGAGCCCTTTCCAGACACAGACCGCATCCAAAGGCAGTAAGGACCGCAGTGCCCTGGCCGGCTTTACAAGTGACACACAGCTCAGGCCTCCCACTGGGTCTCCTCTGTGAGGGGGCATAGTCTGAGCTCCAGCAGCTGAGGCCCATGTCTGCATGCCAGGGAACCCTAGGAGCTGGCTGCCATAAAGACAAGGGGCTCTTTCCACAGGATGGTGGAGCCTGGAACTCCACCCTATCATCAAGATCCCTAGGGACCTGTGACTCAGTGTGGTGAGAAAGCACAGTGGCTGTTCTGTGGAGAGGGCTCACTGTTTCTTTCCTGAGGCCATGCTTCCAAAGGCCTGTGTCCCAGGCCATACCTGCCATGACCCTGCTGGGGCCCTGAGAGCTAGCAGTGCACACCAGACCTAGGCCCCAGGCCCCAAGCCACAGGACTGCAGTAGAAACGGGGCTGGACCCAGTGGCCTCAGCTGTGTCACCTGTCTTCATGACTCATGAAGGCAACCCCTTCCCTGCTCTGCCAAAGAGGATGGGGGCAGAAAGAGCAGGAGGAGAAGGAGCCCCACCATGTGAAATGCTAGGAGGCTGGTCCCTGGGCCTGCTTGCTGGGCAATGTTCCCACTCACAAAGAACCAAGCAGTGGAGAGCACTCAGTAATCCATCAGGCTGGACCACAGCAAACCACTTCAGCACACTAAAGAACAAATCCACAAAGCCTAAGTAGCTTCACTTAAAAAGGGCTTTCACTCAAGTTGATTTTCCTGAAGCAGCAGGGAATGGGGCAGAAACCAACAGCGCTTAAAGACCTTGAAAGCAAGTACAACTCTTCAGAAGACAAAGAAACCCATGTGCCTTGAACTCAGCCATCCAGGGGTCCCCGTGGCTCTGCCACCATCCCTGCACTGAAGGCCAGCGCAGCACATGGGCCACCAAGAGCCACCACACCGATCCCCCCAGCCAACGCTGGGTGCAGCTTAGAGGTTCTGCCCAAAATGGGGTTCAGGTGGCCCTGAACAAGGGCTGAAATGGTGAAGCCATGTGCAAAGAAAGCCAACATGAACTGGGAAGCAGGGACTGAACCCTGTCCAATTCTCTTTTGGGCCCTTGAAAGGCCTACGGTACTTTTGCCAGCTTAGGGTCATAAAAAGGGTTCAGTTTCTTGTTTATAAAAGAGTACTAAAAGCATATAAGGAATGCAGCTGTAGACTCTTCCCCCACCCCGCCCCGGCCCCCACCATCCCTCTCTGGCTAGCAGAGTGGCCCAGTCCCCAGCTTCTACCTGGGCCAGGCAGATCTGGGGTCCTGCCTACAAGAGCCTCTTCAAGACATGGCTTTGGCCTCCCTCCTCCTGGGAGCACACTCAGGACCCCCACACTAGCCCAGGCTATCCCCAGTATTCTCCTCCTAGGTTCCTGGACCAGGCACTAGTCCCTCCAGGGCTGGCAGTGGCTGTCATGTAAGCCATCTATCATCTCGAGCCAGGGTCCTCCCATCTTTTCCTGGGGCTGCTGCAACACCTTCCATATTGGTCCCCCTACCTCTGGCCTCTCCCCTCCAATTCAATCTGCCACAAAACCCCTGAGTCACCTTGCCAATATGCTAATTTCAGTCCCATGTGCTTCCTTCCCAGAGCATGAAGTTCAAAGGCCTTCACATGGCTTATAAGGCTCCACATGAGCTACCCTGGGCTGTCACTCTGGCCACGGCTGCCTGGCTCTCCCTCCCACACTCCAACTCCCAGTTCCTGTTGAAACAAGCACCTAACATTACCCATCCCCTCCCAGATCAAATGCCACCTCCTCCCTGCCAATGTCCACAGCACTTGGACTGCAGAGGTGTGTCCAACACAGGGATCCATGCCTGGGCCTTTTGTGGCCGCTAAAGCCCCAGCTCCTTCAGGACACTCGTCCATGTCTGAGGCATCTAGAATGGCAGAGGTGTGCGTGTCCGTGCAGCTGCTTGTCAGCACAACACTATGCTGAGACCTGGGGCTGGTGGGCGAGCCCCACCTGGCACCTGCCCTCCAGCAGCTCTAGTGCTTTGGAGAGCCAGACAGGACAGCAGGGCAATACAGAAGCAACGGGCTGAGGGCTCGGCAGGAGTATGCTCAAAGGTTGTGGATATCACTTTGTAAATTATATAAATGTCTACACTATGCTGTGCACCTAAACTAATATAATATTGAATGTCAACTGTAATTGAAAAATAAAACATTTTTAAGATCTTCTTCACCTATGACATTAAAACAAGAAAGAGAGGAAGAGAAAGAAAGAGAAAGAAAGAGAAAGAAAGAGAGAGAGAGAGAGAGAGAGAGAGAGAGAGAAAGAAAGAAAGAAAGAAAGAAAGAAAGAAAAGAAAAGAAAAGAAAAGAAAAGAAAAGAAAAGAAAGAAAGAAAGAAAGAGGAAGAAGGAATATGTTTTGCTCTAGGAACTGGGGACTTCTTAAAAGGAGATAGGACATGTGATCTGGGTCTTTGAAGGCTGTATCAGAGTATGTGTGACATGCAGAGACCTGAAGGGTATTTCCAGAAGGGAGAAGAAGTTCAGTGAGAGCAAAAGGTTATGAGAGCACTTGTGTGCTAAGGCCTGGAGTGGAACCTGGGGAAGGGCCTGGAAAGCAGCCAGAGAGGCTCAAACATGAAAAGGCTTCCTCCTTCCTCCTGGCTGTCCCTAGGACACCCAGCCCAAGGTCAGGGCTACTGATATCCTGTGGCCTAGCAGGTGTACCAGTGGGTGCAGGCTGTACCCTCTGGACCCTTACTACTCCACTGCCACGCTTCTGCCCAGGCGTCTTCCTCAGCTGCAAGGGCAGACAAGGCCAGGCTGAAGAGGGGCAGAGCCAGGCCTAGCCTCAAGAGAGACTCCACTACTGACCAAGCATGGCCACTCCAGAGTGGGCCCTGGGGCTCACGTCCAATAGTACAAGAGCCTGTCTTCGCCACCAGGGCCTTAAGACAGATGCTCAGCTCAGGGGCTGCTGCTCCCAAGGAGCAGACATTCCATGGGCCTTCCCGAACCTTTCCCCTTGCCACCTGAGCAGACTCTGTTTCCCTTGCACAGTGCCAAAGCACAAACACCAGGCCAAACCCTGATCTGAAAGCCTGGAAAATGGGGGTCTTGGCCCTGCTTGTCACTCCTCAATGGCAAGACCCAAGGCAGTTACAATTCCAGCCTGACCCTCAGCTTGCCAATCTGAAAATGAAAGGATTGAAGTAGGTATTTCTGAGGACCCCTGCCAACTCTGAAACCAGTAGTTAAAACAAGAAAAATGCTCCAGAAGCCAAGATCAGCACTTCAGCCAGTGGCAAACAGACTCCCTAAAGCACTGCTAAGGGGCACTTTCACCCCAAATTTGACCATGGCTCCATAGCTGGTACTTCTTACTTCTGCAGCAGCTCTCAGTGACCTAGCGTGTGGTATGAAGCCCTCTGGGAGGGCAGTTACTTATAAACATAACAAACCCCATCTCACCCAGGTGGGGTTGATTGGTGCCCAGTGTGCCCTGGAGGTGGGGGAGGAAGAAACAACTCCGTTACCGTATACACATCCACTCCAGGATTTCCAAGCGGTACTTCGAGGGGCTACACAGCAGTTCCTGGATGGTCTTTGGTTCTGTGATATAAAGACCCTCGAGGAAGGGGCAGTTGAGGTCCTAAGCAAGGAAAGGGAAAGCCAGGAAGCTTTAGAAAGCCACAATCACTTAAGGGCTGCAATGCACTTCTCTGCTCATGACCTTGGTGCGCCTTCATACAGGTTTAGTGCGGCCAGGCACACACCAGACTTGCTAGAGGGCACGCACACTGCCCACCCCCATCGTGTGTGACTGGCAGCCCGCAGTGACCCCCACCCCGCCAATCTTGCTCAGATGTCAATTCCCCTCATTCTCATCCCCGATCTCCAGCCTCCTGCCATTCCACCTCCTCTAAGTACACTCCCTCTAGGCCCGCATAGCAGTTTGACCTAGTAGCAACTAGGGGCTTTAGCGACACTCTCAGTCTGCATCCAAGATGCCGATGCAGGCTCCTCCGGGCTAAGGAACACAGGGAATGAGGGCCGACTGACCTCCACTAAAAAAAGGAAAATGGAGGGGCGGGGAGAAAAGGGGGTGGGGAGAAAGGGGCGGGGCGTGCGGAAGAGCGCGACCTGGGACTACTACCCAACCTTGTGGGGCGGGCTTCCTCACTACTGCCACCACAGGCCTGTCTGTGATGCTGACAGGACAGATCACAGACTCTGCCCGCCTGTCTCCCCTGGACTCCGTGACCTCCCTGAGGGCACGTCTCTGCATTTGCTTCCCACTTCCAGCTAGGTCTTTCAGAGTTCCGGGTGACAGAAATTAAGGTGCAGCACGCGCGCGGCGCGGACCAAAACTACCAGGCATAGGCCGTGGAGACAGCAAGAGCGAAGGCCCAGGGCCACTCAAGGAACAGAGGTGGACACCCCACAAGTTGCCTCCTGCAGCGGGACACAGGGAGCAGCAGGGAGCGGGAGTAGGGGCGGTTCGCTTGGCACAACTGACTTATGCTAAAGGCCGTGCCCGCCCCGCCGCCCAGCCTCGCTGTCCCGGGTGGCTCCCTGGGTCCGCAGCACCTTCAGCTTCTCGAACACCTCCACGGCAGTCTTCAACACACTGTCGTCGTCCTCGTTCTCGTAGCCACTGCCGTTGGAAACGCCCAGCCCCGCCATGTTTCCCGCTCCGAGCCGTGCCCCACCCACGCCTGGGCTCACTGGCCGACCTGCCTGCCAATTACAAGCCAGCCCCACGCTCCTGGCGCCAATCAGCTAGAGCGGAGGCGGGGCCCACCCCAACCTCGCCTTCCCATTGGGCTGCAGCTCTGCGCATGCTTCGGCATCCCGTAGGCCTACTGCACAAAAGAGGTGGGGAGGGTCAGCGGGCGGAGCTGGGGCGGGTCGGCGGGCCGGCGGGCGGAGCTGGAGTGGGCTCTCTGTCACCCTCCTCGGGACGCATCCGGGACAGACTCCTCCAGGAGAGGGCGCTCCTGCCTTGGTCGGGTTCTCCCTGCGAGGATGAATGGGAGCATTGGGGACAGAATGGAACTGGGACAAGAGTGTCCCATCTCCCAGCTCCAGGCTCTATGTCCTGTTTCCCACACTCACAGCTGTAGTTAGAGGGGAGTTTCTTGAATTTGAATCTGGCTTCAGCAGTCACTAGCTGTGATTTGGGGCAGGTTACCTAACCTCTCTGTGCCTCCTTACTCTCACCTAATGAGGATAAAGAGAGCGCTTACCTCATTGGGTTTCTATGAGGATGGAATGAGGTAATAATTCCTATGGAATACCTAGAACAGTACCTGGCATGTAGAAAGCACTTAAAAATATATTTGCATCTCTCAGGCCTCGCAAATTCAATGAGTCTAGAATGAAATTCGTCAGACCATCCTCCCCTAGATTTCCAAAGCCCTCAGCTCAGTGAATGCCCACATCCTAAGACCTGCCGATCAGTCTAGGTGGAAAGGAGCTGGAGGGTGGTTGGTGCCCAGGGACTGGGGAGCCAGTGGCAGGCAGCTGCTGCCCACCTTCCTGGATCCTTTCCAGAGTTTATGCCTCCTCTGTGCCCTGTCCTGCCATCTCCTGAAGGGTGGGATCAAGGAGCAAGTCTAGAGGCAGGGAGACCTAGGGAACTGGCAGGAGGCAACTGCAATCATTTGAGTGACAGAAGAGGGCTCAGCTCTGATCTGGGAGGAGGGAGTGTACAGGAGCCTGGGAAGACAGGAAGGGACCCCAGCCTGGCCTTGTGGGATAGGGCCTGATGCCCTACTGAATGGTTTGTAATTCCAAGCTATTCTGAGGACACAGAGCCTCGGAACTTGAACTGAAGGGAGAGCCCCGGCCCAGGAGCCCAGGGACCCAATCACATGCAAAGCATCTAAGACCCCTTCCCTTTTCCCATGTAGCTACTGCCTCGGGCCCTCCTGGTAGCTGAGGGCTGCAGGGCTTTAAGTTTTCTTTTTTTTAATCTTATTTTTTTTCTCCTTTTCTGTTTTTGTTTTTCTTGCTTTTTTAAAAATTTCATTTCAAATCAGCCCCAGCTCAGACGTTCAAATTCTTGTGGGTTTTTCTGTGGATTTTTCCTAGGACTGGGGAATTTGGCGGGAGAAACCACGGCAATGTGGTGGCCTCCCCCACCCTCCCCATATCCTCTGCTCCTGAGGATTGGGAAGAAACCAGCCCCTGTGTATTCTGGAGGAAAATTCCCCTTCTCCGCCCAGCCCGATGGAGCCAGTACTCTAAGCAGCCCTTCCCAAATCAGCAGCTCTATGGCACAGGATGGGACATGGAGGAATTGGCAGGGCCTTGAGGGGAGAAGATCATCTCGAGGGGTTATGGATTCCATCCCCCTACATGAAGGACCTGCTAGCCAGCCCTCAACGCATGGAGATGGCTGCTGAAGACACAGCAGCAGGCTGCCTCTCTGCCCACACCACCCCCAAATCATGGCACCTCCCAGTCAGCCTCCATCAGAAAAGCTGGAGGCTGGGCTTCTCCAGGAGGGAGGAAGAAAGGGCCAAGTGGTAGGAGCTTCTGGAAATGTGGACTCAAGCTCAATATAAGGAAGAACTTCTCCCAGAGGGCACTGTCTAAACAGTAGCTGGCTGCCTGGAAAGGGAAGGAACTCCCTGTTTTGAGAGGTGTGCAAGCCAAGGGAGGCAGGTAGGGATGTGGAGGGGTAGGTTGCTGTAATGACGAAGGAGTGGACAGCTCTCCAAGGGGCATTCCTGCCCAGAGCCTCTGGTTTCTGTGAGGGAGGCCTGTTTGGGTCAGAGGCTGAAAATGGTGCTAAAGTACCCCTTCACCTTGAGGAGGGGGTGTTGCAAAGGTGTGGGGAGGATAAGCAGAGACTATAGGGCCCTAGGCAGATCCACACACTGCACAGAGCAAAAGCCAACCTCCTGATCATGGGGGAAACTTGGCCATGGGTCCCAGCAGGACCTCAGCCATATGTCAGTGCTTGGAAAACAGATTGGAAAATGAGACCAGTTGACAGGCACTGGACCCACTGAGCAAGGGATGGGCTGGAAGGTGGTAGAGACCGAGGCAGCTGCCACAGGAACCACCTCACTCTGTGCAGCAGGTGCAGAAATCTATAGCCAACCAGGTGGCTTCGCCCAATGGCCTCTGTGTCCTGGAGCAGCAGGCTGCTGATGGGAGCTGTGCAGGGCAAGAGGAAGGGCCCCAAGAGCACCTCAACCCCACTGTTCCTGCTGCCTTGAGCAGCAGATCCCAGGGTGCAGGGCAAAACTTAAACGGCGGGGGGGGGGGGGGGGGGCTAACAGACATTGCCAATCAAAGCTGAAGTTCAAGGGTTTACCTCTCCAGCAAGAAAGAGAAGACAGATATGCATCTGCTGAAAGCCTCCTTCCACAGACCTCATCAACTCCTGCCCCACCAAGAGGGGAGCCTTTGAGGGACAGAAGCCCTCTTCAGCCCATCCCTACCCCCTAAGATTCCCAAGTAAGGAAAAGAAATCTAGGACTTCTCACCATGTTCCCTGATAAGCACCAAATGCAGGCTCTTGACAAAAAGGCAGGTTGTGTGTGTGTGTGTGTGTGTGTGTGTGTGTGTGTGTGTGACATTTCAGGGGAAGAATTTAGTTATGGGATGAGGGGTGAAAATGAAAGTGAGGGTCCCTTGCAAAGGAGACAAGGAAGAGCCTCAAGGCTACAGGGACCCCAAGCTTTAACACAGGCAATAAGACCTGAAGTATTCCCAGAACAAAAATGAAGCTGACTTTCCCACAAGTGACTGTCACTCACTCAACCCAAGTTTCCTGGGGACTGGCCTGGCCAAGCACAAGCTACTGAGATGGCCTAAGGCTGGAGGACTGTCAGATGTGGGCCTGCCATGAGTGTAGGCTTGGGGGAGTCTAGTGGTCTCTGGTCCTAGCACTCAGTGGATGAGACTGTCAACCTATGACTTGACTGATGACTGCCAGTTCTAGAATGCTCTCATTCTAGGCCTGTGTCCACACTGGGAGTCTACTGGCACATGAGAATGTGGATGCTGCCCTGGGACCTTGGTCTCCTCTTCCTGTTGCTTCTCATCCCTATGCTGGAGCCGCTGGCATGGCAGCCCAAGGCAAGGGCAGCTGGTGAGCCAGTCCTTGAGAGGGGCAGGTGGCTTCCTGCCCATGGGACACCTAGTGCTGCCTTCACACCCTGTCAAACCTGGCCCTGCCTGGGGTCTCCTGTTTTGGGGTCCACCTCCACCTCCTGCCTCTGAGAAACCCTGGGAGACAAAGGGCCACCACCCCCTCTCAGGTCACAAGCTCCTATAAGAGCACATCTCATACACCCAGGACCCTGATCAGATCCCAGCCCATTCCTAGGGCCCGTCCCCTCCCAGGGTGAATCTTGCTTGGAGGTCCTGAGATGTTTGTGGGGGTGTGGACAGAATGGGGCTGTGTGGGCCAGGGTACCCATGAGTGCACTCCCGGCTCCAGGGGAGCCATGGGTGGGAATGGACATGGGAGAGGGGTGAGACCAGGGCCAGTGTCTTCAGGTGTACTCTTGCTCCAGGATTCACACATAGGGGGCGCGGGCTGAACCGCGTTTGCAGCGGTTCAGGCAGACGTGGGAGGAGCAGTGAGGAGTGGGCGAGTGGGGGCGTGCGGTGGCCGGTGCGGGGAAGGAGGTGGAGGGAGGCTCAGCCTCCCCCCGGGCGGCAGGAGAGGAAATGGAGGGCGGGATGGCCCCATCCGCGGGGAGACACTCGGGTCTAGACGGCTTGGCAAGGCCCGCAGGGCTGAGTCACATGCGTCTGGAGCTGGAGACTCGGGCGCCAGGACTGGAACATGAACGTGCTGGCTGTGTAGGGCCGGGCTGGGGAGGGGGCGCTCAACCTCGCCTTCTGGGTCCCACGCCCCCAGCCGTGCACGAATCCCAGCCTCTGCCCTCTGCCTGAAGCCCCTCGATGCCCACCTAGAAGCGAAGGGACAGCTTCCATAGGGAGGCAAGCGGAGCCCACGTTCTTGGCAGGGACCAGCTAGAATGTCAGGCAGGGAAGGGGGATGGTAAAATGAGCCCCACGTGACTCCATTCCGATCATGGCCCTGCTCCCTCTACCCAGGACGTGGGACCTGCCCCAAAGCCACCCTTGCTGCACTCTGCCCGCTGCAGCCCACCTTTCACGGGCACCTTCCCCAGGGATGCCCCCTCCCCAGTATCTATCTGAAGGCATCGCCCCCTCTCCCTGACCGCCCGTGCTCCATACTAGCCTTCTCCCCCATCCCCAGCCATCATTTTCCCATTTGGGGTTTTGTGTACCCCTTCCCTCCTCCTTTCTCTGTCTCACTTGCTCAGGAACTCCAGGTCTCAGGCAAGGGAGCGCGCCTCATGAGTCTGGATCGGCTGATGTATTTAGTGCTTACAAAAGCATCTGCAAGAAAAGTCATTTAATTGGGACCAGATCCTCTGAGGTTTCAATGGCATTAAAACATGATGGGTTTTCTCTGGAGAAGGAATGGCTGGCAAGAGGAAGAGGCCATGGAAAGTGTGGCTTTTTTCTCCTCAAGGCTAGAAGTGGAAAAGGACCCCTGTCCCTTGATGGATACACCCCGGATGCGTGAGCGCGCACCCCACACGCAGACCCGGCATCTGTGTGCTCATGCGCACACGTACGCACTGCTTTTGACGTTCCCCGGGCACCGGCCTGTTCCCATGCTCTAGGGGTCACTGAAAGGGTGTATCTTTGTCTGCAGAGCCACTGCTGTGCCCTGGGCCCTGACAGAAGGCCTGGCATGTAGTAGGGCTTTCATGTGCTTGCCAAATAACAGATAACAGAAGGATGGGACTAGGAGCCCAGACCTTAGCCCTGAACTCAAGATTCCTACACTGAACTGCCTTCTAGATGTCACCACTGTTGCTGTTTAATCACCAACCTCACACGTGACAGGTGGCAAGCTGGACTCCCCAGCTTCTGCCCCAGGCTCACTCCGCCAACAATTCTCACTCCACCTACTTCCCCCACCTGCAGAGTCCACCCTGGACCAGCCATGATCACCCCTCCTCCGGAGGATGCAGTGGCCTCCACACTTGCTCCTGTCTTCTGCTCTTGGGTCCCACAACACATCTATGTTCTACCCTGCAGCCCCAGGAATCCTTGTATCATGTAAGTCAGATCATGTGAGTCCTCTGTTCAGAAGTCCACATGCATCCCTGTTTCCTTCAAGGTCAAAGGCAAAGTCAGCCTGCTGCCCTTGGACACCCTGTCAAGCTGGTCCTCCTGTCCTGCACCAACGTCACTGCTCACTCAGCCTGCTCTGCCACCTTGGTCCCCTTGTCTGTTCTCGCATTGCGTCAGGGCCTTTGTACTGGCTGTCGCTCTTTTTTTATTTTATTTTATTTTATTTTTTTGAGGGCTCTTTACTGGAGGTCCTTTTCACTCTTGTCTCCACCCAAATATCACTTGCTCCTAGTCCTCATCTTGATCCCCTGTCAAAAGTGTCCCTCCCTCCAATCACCATAGCCAGCTCCTTTCCTTCTGACAGGGTCCCTGTGCTCCGCACGAGACAGTCAGCTCCGTGAGTGCAGGGAAGCTGGCGCTGTGGTTCACCATTACAGCACACACAGTGCCTGGCCCCCAGCAGGGCCTCAGGAATGTTGGGTCAGTAATCTCCCCTCCGGTCCCCGCTTAGTAGGTGGACAGCTCTCAGCTGGGCACTTTCAAGGAGTCCTGAGGAATGCATATGTCCTGGGTTACCAATTTGAGTCCCGACTTGTGAGGGTATGTGTGTGCTTCGGTGTGCACGCGTATGTGGCCATGTGGAAGGGAAGAACAGGAGGAAAAGCAGCAGAAGTGCCACCCTTGCCCTTGCCCTTGCCCTTAGAATTTTGAGATTGTACAGCTAGAAGCAAGCTTGATCAGCTAATGCAATTTCTCCAGGCCCCTTCCAGCTCTCAGATTCGAGAACTTTCTAAGGAGCCCATGTCTACCACACTGAGATGAGGAGACTGAGGTCCTGAGCCGGGAGGCTTGTTCCCGACATCACATGGCTGGTCCATCCGGGGCAGGCTGGGAGCCCAAAACTCCTTCCAGCAACCCCAGGCTGTATCCCTGGTTCCTGGAAATGCTGACACTCTCCCACCCTGCGCTCCAGACACCGGACTCGGGGTAATGCTGGCCGGGGGCCCTGCTTGCCTCAGCCCAAGTCCATGAGTGAGCTCTGTGTGCAGGAGGGGCAGGCACGGGTGGGTACCTCTGGTTCTGCCCAACCCCCCACAGGCTGGCTCTGCTCCGTGGGGTTCCTTCAAGGTCTCCATGATGGCCGGGTGCCCCGAGACTGGACAGAATAAGTAGCCAGGTGGCCACTGGGCTCCCAGCGGGGGTAGGGCATCGAGGGCAGGACTCCACAGGGGCCGGGAAAGTGAGTGGCCAGGCTTCGCCCCTTCCGGCCTAGGTGGGTAAGAGCGAGGGTCCCTCCCTCCTCCAGGCTGCAGTGCCAAAGAAACCTGGGAGCGGTCTTCTCCCCACCCCCACCCCAGTTAATGGGAACCAGATGGCAGGATGTTTAGTCAACGCCTGGGGAGCAACGAACAGGGGAAATGGGTTGGGGGCCAGGATTCCAGAATCCATCCCCAGGCAGGGGGAGGGTTAGAGCCGGGACTCCCACCACAGTTGTCTCCAGGGGCCCACCTCAAGCAAGATCCCACCCCCACCTCAGCCAAAAGCAGGAGGCAGGAGGCCTGGCCTCTGGTGTCTGACATGAGTGAGCCGGAACCCCTCTTGATTCCTTCTCTGTACTGGGGGGAGGGGAGGGTGCTCCGTCTTCCAGTTATCCTTGGACGAATCTTGCTTAGTCTTATCACCTCGGGTCTCCTGAACCTAAGTACTCCCCTCTGCCACCTTCAGCAGACCGCCAGCCCAGGATATCCCGTGTCACCCACAGGCAAACGATGGCTTCATCCTTTGCTCCCAAGGTACTTGCTCATGCTCACTCCACAGACAGTCCCTATCTCTGGTCTATGTGATATGGTCCCAAATTCAAGCTGTAAACCACAGCTCTGGACTGAACAAGATGGGGTGCCGATGGACCCTGTGTCGCTGCTGCACTCTGCCTGCTATATATATATATGGTTGCCCACCACACCCAAGTGGACAGAGGCTTGATGGGCCCACTGAAGACCCACTTGCTGGGAACTCCCTGCCCTGACCCATCCCCATCCCCTCCCAGGTTTTACACACTCCCATGTGGCCCCAAACAGAGACCTTGAACCCCAGGTGGTAATGGGAAGCTCCTTCCCTAGGCCCCTCCCAGGCCTGCTCCTACTCTGTCCCTCCCCCCACCCCCACCCTCTACCCAAGCTTTGCCCACAATTAACTCATTTTTTAAGATCGTTTCCAAACATAAGTCAATGCTGGACAGAGCTGTAGGAAAAGCTTCCTCAACGCTGGCCCTAAAGAGCCACATGGTGAACTGATGTCTTGGCCAGCACACCCCCCAACCCTGCCCTCTGGTCCCACAGCTGGGCTTGGGGCTGGAACTCTCTGAGGTTTGGCCAGGGGCCTGTGGTCAGACACCCACTTCTTTGCTTTTTGCTCCACCCTGCTGCCCCTGCCCTTGAGCCTGATCTCCTTTCCACCTTGCCCCATTCTGACTGAGAGGACACACGTGAGATGTGGGGCATCTCTAGAGCGCCTGATGACAGTGGTTACACTGGGACCTGGGACTGCTGGCCAAGAAGTCTGGAGGTACGTGTGAGATGGCCTTACTCAGGCCTCTGCCAAGCCACCCGTGCCAGGGGGTCCTGAAAAGCCCAGCAGCCACTGGTCCACATATATTCCGAGGTGGGGGTGGAGACACAGCCAGGGGGCCATAGGACATGTAACCCCCTCCATTTTACAAAGGAGGACATGGAGGTCAGGAGGTAGGTAGGGAGCCAGTAGAAGGACCAGGAGCTGAATTGTGTACTCCAGCCCTATCCCCAGGCAGGCTCATGACTAGGTGACCCTGGGGCCCTGGGGCCCTGAAGGTTGAGATCCATACTTATTGACCTAGCTCTACCTACATGTTCTTTTTCCACTGGAATTGGGAGGCCTCAGCACTGGCGCCTATTGCAGAATCCCACAGGTTTCCAAAGGGGCCAGAGCTGCCATTGCCCAAGTGGCCCTGGCACCCGCCTCCTCTCCTGAAGACCCATGAAGCCCTGGGGCCTGCTGCTCGCAAAGCCCATCCCCTGTCCTTTCCCAGCCATGGAGGTAGGATCTGGCAGCCTCAGGTGGGCGGCCTGCTCTGTGGTGGGCCTCACAGACCCGCTGTGTGTGGAGACAGAGCCCCATTCATGGGGGCCACTGGGCCTGGGCCAGTGGAGAATAAATGCAGGCCTTACAGAAAAAGAGCAAGAGTGCTCTGGTCCAAGAAAAAATCAATCTGTCTTTCTCTGCAGGTGGGAGTGGGGTACGTTGGGGGAAGTTGTGGGCAAGTCCTGGGGAGGTGTTTGTTTGGAAGGAGGGCTTCCTGAGGGAGGGCCAGGGCATGTGTGAGAGGCTCCAAAGCCTGCAGCCAGGGCCAGAAGCTCAGGGAGCAGGACTGTTGCATGCCATCCTGCGTGTGTCCCATCCAGCTGTGACAGCTGCTCCCACCTCTCCCAGCTATTCATTCTCTCTGCCAACCCAGGCAGCCTTTGCAATCCATGCACAGTGGCCATGAAGAGCATGCTGCTCCCCGTCCTCGTTCTTTGGGTGGGGTGCTGCCCTGGAGGGGCCCTGGCCAAGCAGGGGCTGAGCCTGAGAGATCCCATGGCCCCACCAACCCCCATGGGCTTACCCACCCTGCCCAGCCCACTTGGGCTCCCCAATGGTAAGTAGGTGGCACCAGCAGGAAGAGGCTGACAAGAGGGAACACCTAACCCCACTAGTGTAAGCCCCTGGGGCTGGGGCAGAAGGAAAGAAAGCTGGTCACCTCAAGGCTGCCCACTTGTACCCACCTTGGGTGGTGGTGGGGAGATTGAAAGAGCCCATGGGGGGCATTGCAGACTCTGGGAAGCTTTGTGCCCATCACCTAGGGTGGGGGCAGGGAAAGGGAGAGCCTCCCACTGAGGAGGGACCACTGCAGCTGAGGCTAGAAGAATGAATCTGAATTTGCTGGTTGGGGAGTTGAGCTGGCCACCCTAGGCCTACTGGAGAGACAAATAGAGAAGTGTGGGAGGCTGGAAATGGGGGACCTGGGGCTGGGGTGGAGTGGCACAAAGGTCCCCAGGAGACTGGTTACAGTATGACCTCAGTCTCATATGCCAGTGGTTGGTACCATGTTTGGTGGCCCATCCCCAGGCCTGGGGTGGGGTGGGACAGCCCAGGGAATTGACCTGCAGGGGAGGCTCATGGTCAGTGCTGGTTAAAGGGGGCTGCCACTCAGTGGAGGAGAGGCCTTGGGGCTATTCCCCTCCTCTACAGTGGCTGGTGGCCACTTGAGGTGGCCTTGGGTCCACTTTGCCCCCAACAACTTCCCCTCCCAGCAAGCACTGGGGCTTCTACCTCTGAAAACAAACAGCCAGGTGGAAGCGACCCCTTGAGCTCTCCATAGGCTATCCCCACCCTCCCTGCCCAAGAAGCACCCACAGGAGCCTGGAGGCATCTGAACATGCCCAGCCCCTCTGCCTAAGGCCACTGAAGCTCTCCTGGGTCCAACCCTGTGGGCCAGGAGCCTGCCACTGCCTTGTCCCAATGGGCTGGAGGATCCCCAGCAGTAAAGAGCTGCCATAGTCCTGAGAGGCAGAAAGGGTGACTCTGGTGCTTAGGGTCCCCTGCTCTAGGATCATGAAAAGGTGAGGAGGAGACTAGGAAGCCTCTGACACTTGGTGGCCTTGGTGGCTTGTGACAGAAGGATGAGAGCTCCTGAGGAGAGAGGAGAAAGGTAGAAGTAAGGCATAGGCAAAGATAGAAGGACAGAGGGGATCCGGCCTGCAGCTGATTCCCCCACTAGGGGGAAGGAGGTGCTGCCCCTCAGCCATCCAGGAGTCCTGACCACCCCAGCCCACACTGGCTCTGCAGGTCAGATTCAACCTATCTCTGGGAATGGTGGCCAGGACAGGCCTGAGGAACAGCAGCTGGACTGGTCAAAGGCATGGCCCACCTCCAAGCAGGATGCCCATGGAGCTCCCACCCAGCCCCTAGTCTCTGGATGAAAGGTCTCTGCCAGGTCAGGGCTGGCCAGAGGAAAGAGTCACCCCCAGAAGCCTGGGAGCAAGAGCAGAGTCACAACAAGGGACTCAGCCCCAAGCAGGCCCCAGCCCAGGCAACAGTGGGGGTTGAGGCAGCGACGCCCTGAGCTGCCAAATTCAGGCCCTTGCAAGCCAGCAGGGTCCCCCAAGCAAAAAATGGGGGGGGGGGCAGTGATCGCTGAGGAGGCCCAGGACAGGAAGGAAAGAGGCTAGGAAGCCAAGAGAAGGAGCCTGAAGCTCAGGAGGCCCCCCTAAGGTGAGGACCAGCCAGGACAGGCAGCTCCCAGATGGAGCCTGTTGGGGTGACAGGGCCATGAGGCAGTCTGAAGAGACCGAGGCTTGGTCCAACCTGCACCAATCACACCAGCACCACCATCCACTCACACCCCTCCTGTTCTCAATGTGCCCAAGCCTAGCACTCTCAAGTATGGGGCAGGAGGGGAGCTCCCCACAGCAAGTCCCCTCCCCCACCTTCAGGGTTCCCATTTGAGCCTTGGCCCTTGGTGTCCAGGGAAGGGAACTCAGTGGCCTGGTGTTCCAGCCTTGCTGGATGAGTCACTGGCAGGTCTAGGAGCCCCGGGCAAGGTTTTGCCCCTCAGCAAGCCCCTGTTGCTATGTGACCAGGCTGGGGCTGCCTCCTGCCAACCAGGCCCAGGGGGCTGGCATCAAACGAAGGACCATAGCCGAGGCCTCAGTGGCAGCAGCACGTTGGAGACCACAAGGTAGTCAGAAAAGGCCTAGAAGCATGCAAGGGCACGGGTATGTGCGTGCAGACCTGGGTACCATGGAGCAGGCCATGCCCTCCCCGCCAGCTTCATGCCTCCTGGCCCAGGTGGCCATTGCCTGCAGCAATATCAAGATGAAATATGTCCCTGCCCTGACTGACCCTGGCCTGACCACACTCTACCTAGCAAGTAAATGGCCTTACTCCCCCACACCCACCCCTGCAGCAGGGGTGAGACGGCCACACACTCAGACGCCCCCTCTAGGGGGTCCTCGGCCACTGTGGCTGCTGCCCTACCAGGCCCTAGAAATGGTTCACCTTCCCATGGGTGCTGGTTAGCAGCGAGTAGATGCCCTGATGTGCGACAGCCAGAAGAGCCAGCTCCTTCAAGGAGTGTGTCATTGCTGTCTTGGGCCCATATGGGGAAGTATAGTGACAGAGGGGAGGAGGACAAGGGAGTGTGGAATATGGCTGCCCCATGGGTGTGCACAGGGAATGAAATTGCCAGGATCCCAGCCCACACGTTCCCAGGACTGCCCAAACTGAACAACAACACCTGGATGCCCGAGGCCTGCACCCCGATACCTTCAAGGTGCATAGTGGCCCCTCCGCCTACTCTCCCAGAGGGCCTGGGCCAGTCCAAAATGGCCCCAGGTGTCCATTAGTTTTTGTCCCATCCTGCCTGGGGCATAAGGTATGGAGGAAGCACTGCCCAGAGTGATGGTCTTGGATGATTTGGGGGTGACATGATCCGTAGCTGGGAGGATGGAGAGCAGCACAGATCTTTGGGCCCCACTAGGGAGTGGCACTACTGGGAGAAACTAAGGGGGCATCTGGAAACACCCCAGACAGGTCTCGTCCAAGTAAGAACTCAGAAGTCACGCTGCAATCCAATGAGGATGCTGCCTAGGCAGGACAACCCCAAAGTCACATCCAGATGGCCTAGCCCGGAAGGCCCAGCCTTGGCCTGAGGCGCACCACAGCTCCCAGCCCTCTTCCCCGCCCCCCCCCCCCCCCCCCCCCCCCCCCCCCCCCCCCCCCCCCCCCGGCGCCCTGAGTCTGACACGGCTGAAGTGGCTGATCTGGATGGGAACTCGCTGTCCAGAATGCCATTTTTGTCCACGTCCCTGCAGGAGCTCAAACTCAACGACAACCTCTTGCAGGGCCTGCAGCACAGCAGCTTCGGAGGTTCGGGCAGAACCCAGCGGCAGGCACCCAAGGGGCCAGGCCTGAACAGCCAGGGAGGCCTTGGAAAGTTGGTGGCGAGGGGAGGGTCTGCCCAGTGCAGCCTGGCTGGAGGGAGCGCCAGTTTGGGAGAGTGGCCTTGGTCTCTAAGGGAGCTATAGCAGGCAGTTCCTGGTGGGCCTCCAGAGCTCTGCGGGAGGCCCAGGTGCCCCTCTCACCCACCCTGCAGGACTCGGCCAGCTGCTGACACTGGAGGTGGAAGGGAACAAGCTGCATGATGGGAACATCTCCCCACGGGCCATCCAGCCCCTATGCAGCCTGCTCTACCTAAGGCTGGACCGGAACCAGCTGTGGACCATCCCGCCCAGCCTGCCAGCCTCTCTGCAGGTGAGCTGGGAGCCCCGAGGCTGGGAGAGGCAACATTGTGGTCCAATGACCACGGCATCAGCCACCAGCGAGTAGAGCTCCCCGTGAGGGAATTGTGACGACAAACCCACAAGGCCTCAAAGCCAAAGGTGTTCACCTAACCTTCTGCCTGACCTAACCTTCCAGAAGTCCAGAGTTACTCTTCAAGGACTGTCCTGGACCCACTGAGTGTTCCTGAGCAAGGCCCATGCCCTCTCTGGGCCACGCAGTCCCCTTGTGCTTGGCCATTCTCTCTGGGGCTGTCTTATGGGGCCCTCAGGAGCCACGGCATGACTGGCAGGTGTTGCTGGGATCCTTTGCACAAATGACCGTGACCCTGAGAGGAGCAGAGACAGTGGCACCTGAGTACCACATATGGGGCCAGGTGGAAGGGGGCGGGGAACAGGGCCTGGCTGTCACTGAGTGGCCCCTCACTCCCAGCCCTGACCTTAGGAGCTGCACCTAGGCACCAACATCATCAAGGAGGTGACAGAGGGTGTGCTGAACTGCAGCCGCAGCCTCAGCATGCTGATACTTAGCAACAACCGGCTGCAAGAGGACCGGCTGCAGGAGGACCGAGCTTGGATCGATCTCCCGTGAGTGCCATCACCCACCTTGCCACCATCCAAGCTTCACCCCAGTTGGCACCTAGAGGCCAGAGAGGGAATATATGTCAAAGGAACCCAAAAAGTCAGGTTGAAGGGAAGAGAGTGCTGGGGGTGGCCTTGCTGCTTGGCCCTGGTCTCACGTGGGTCCCCTGAGTCACCTGTCTCCCATCTTGGGGCTCAGGGTGGCCTGGACCCTTATCTAGCACCTGTTCTTCCAAGATTTCCCTGTCCTTTCCACTTGGCAGAATCCCCAAGGCCACAGAAGTCCCTTCCCCCACCCATACCTGGACTTGTCCTGTAGGCACCCAGGAAGCTCACCTGGGAGGTGCTGTAGGCCTGGATGGAGGGGCAACGCAAGCAGTAGGAGCTGGTGCTGGGTTTGGCTAGGAGCCAACAGGGTCAGGAAGGGACATGGAGGAGATGGTGGGGCACAGGAAAGAGAAGTGTATGAGTGTCCTGGAGTGGCTATAACAAAGTACCACAAACTAGGCAGCTTAAAGCAGCAGAGATTGATTCTCGCACCATTCTGGAGGCCAGAGGTCCAAAATCAAGGTGTCATCAGGACTACACTCCCTCCAAAGGCTCTAGGGGAGCATCCTTGTTGCCTCTTCCAGTTTCTGGTGGCCCCAGGCATTCCTTGGGTCATGGCCACATGACTCCAGCCTCTGTGTCTGTCTTCACATGGCTTCTCCTCTGTGTCTGTCTCTCTTTTGTCTCTTATAAGGATGCCTGTCATTGTATTTAGGGCCCACCAGGGTAATCTAGGATGACCTCATCTCCAGATCCTTAACTTCATTACATGTGCAAAGGCTCTTTTGCCAAATAAGGTCGTATTTACAGGTTCTGGACAGGCATATCTTTTGGGGGCACTATTCGCCCACTACAGGAAGGTTCCACGATGAGTCACCATAATCTGGTTTGGACAGCTGAGTGTGGGTGCTGGCAGGAGGGGTCCAGGAGGAGACCTCGTTAGAGGCCTAAGGAGTCAGGACATGGTCCTGGGAGCAGCGGGAGGGCTGGGGATCCTTGAGGTCTGACACCACTGAGGAGGGATCGGGGTGGGGGTGGAGGAGACAGATGGGTTGACAGATAGCCTGACCTGCCATTCCAGGGACCAGAGCCTCCTGCCCTGCATCTTCGCGTTCCAGGAAAAAGTTACCCAGACGTTTGGGTTTAATTATTCCTTTTTCCTCTCCCCGTCTTGCCAAGGGGGCAAAGGAAAGCAGACAGCAGCCTAGGGAGGAGCCGCCCAGCCGATGTTCCACTCCCACCGTGGGGCCTGGGCAGGGGGCTGGCATCCAGTCAAGCCTGGGCCAGCACCGCCCAGTTTTCCTCTGAATGGTGGAAGGGGAAGGGGCTGCTGGCTCCACAGGCTCAGGAGACACCGGAGCCCCCACTCCCGTGGACTGAGGACAGAATGGGCTCCAAGGCCAAAGGGCTGACCCCACCCGCAGGGGCTGGGGGATGTCCCTGAGAGATGCCTCTTTCCTTGTTCTGACCCCTTCTAGAAGCATCACCCTCTCTGCTCCTGCTTTTCCATGTGCAACCCTTGTCCTCACCCACCATGGAGCAACCTAGGTTCACAGAGGCCTGAACCTCACCACCTGCTTCCCTGATCCCTTGGAGACCCCTGGCCTTGGCCCTCTGAGCGCCTTATTTTTCTCTCCCTTTCTGTCTCTCTTCTGCTTACTGTGGGTGAGGCAGGAAGGGGACAAGAGAGTATAGAGGTAAGAGGAGAAGGCTGTGAGGCCAAGGAAGGGCAGAGCAGGGGCAGGCCTAAGTGGGGAAGATGGCTGACACCCCAGCTCTTTCCCCAGTTCCAGGCACCTCCACTTGCACTTTCTTTGTCAGATGTAGCTCTGATTCCATCTTCTGTCTGGGGACAAATCACCACCCTCCCCTTGGGTGTGGACCAAGGACCCTGATTTGGGCTCCAACCGTTGCTGTACTTGTGGGGCTGGGTGCCATCAGTTCACTCTGCACTGGTACACCCTGCAGGAAGCTGGAGACCCTTGACCTGTCCCACAACCCACTGGTGCATGTGCCCTCCTTCCTGTCGCGGGGCCTCCAGCACCTGACACTGCACCACAACCACATTAAGCAGATTCCTGGCTATGTGTACGTGCACAGGCCTGGAGTTCCTGCACCTGTCCCACAACAACCTGAATGCTGATGGCATCTGTGGCATGTCCTTCCTGGGCCTACGTGCCTCCCTGGACTAGCTGCTCGTGGATCACAACCAGCTGCAGGCTATCCCACATGGCCTCCTGAGCCTCAGGAGTCTGCAGGTACTGCGTCTGAGTCACAACAAGATCAGGTAAGGCTACCTGCCTCTGCCCATCCTGCTGTCTCACCCCTCCCCTTGCCTGCCAGCAGAGGAAGGGGTGGCTGAGGCCATGAGGTCCTGCCTGCCAGGTGGGCCAGGGAGGGCTGGCCTGTGGGCTCTTCATCCTTCACCGCCACCATCCACCTGTTTTGGTTGGTGTGATGGGAAACTATACGCAGTGGCCGACAGGCCTGGGTAGCCAAGGTGGAAGGCAACAGACAACAGAATCAGGGCCGGATTGGGGCAGGGGGAAGGCGGGAGAGTTCCAGCCCAGAGCAACAACAGCTGAGCCTCCTGCCTGCTTCTCTACCCTGGGTCTGGTTTCTGTGTGGCGGTCTCATTGCTCCCTTATTGTGAGGCTTATCTTTTCCTACTTTTGTGTGATGACTGCCTCCCCTTTCTGGCTTCTTCTCTCCTCTGTTAGGCTCTGCCACCTCTGCTCTTCAGACACGTGCCCCTGAATTCTGTCTGTGACACTTGAGTGGCCCAGGACTCCAACCTCATCTCCACGTACCTGGAGAACAACCTCATCGACAGGCACCGCATCCCACCCATGGCCTTCTCCTGCATCCGGGCCTACCACACAGCCCCAGCAGGGGGAGGAGAAAGGCTCTTAGCCCCACCCTGCTGGACTTCCCCACCCCCCTGCTCCTCTGGGACTGACTCAGGCACAGCTCCACTTGATCTTTGCATCATTGGGAAAAAGATCTAGAACACCCTGATTCTTCACATGCACACACTTCCCACTGACTACTGAGGCCTCTTCATTTAGTAAACGACGCAGTGGGATACAGTGCTGATTCATACTTGAACATAATAGATGTGTCTCATTCAAGCCCATGGTCTCCGCCAGCCTCCTTTCCTCTCTCCCTCCCTCATGGATTGAAGCCAAATGGACACACTGGATCTCCATTGTGCATGGAGTCTCCAGGGCACACATCCTGGACACTGCTTCATCAGAAGGGGATTAGGAGTGCCTGGTGCCACAAACTTCCCCAAGAGCATCCCCACACCCACCTGCTCTGGCCAGAGTCCTGAAATCCCCAAGCCATCTGGGAAGCAGGCTCGCCTCCATTGCCCAGAACAGTATCCGTACCTGTCATCCAGGGAGTGTCCCTGTCCTGGGTATGAACAAACAGAGGTGGGCTTGGCCACCAGAGCAGGCTTGTATGGAGGCCTCTGGACCAGCCTTTTGTCCTGGAGCCACCAACACCCATGCCTACCCCCAGGCAAAGGTCACCTTGACCCTCCCTCTTCCCCTATTCCAGGTCCCAGGGCCCTCATCCTGGTTCCCCACCACCCATCCCTGGTGCACAAGCATCCCTAGGCTAGCCTGTGGGTCCCCAGCACCTCCCCCATAATCCTCAAGGGCAAGCACAGGCGTCCAAGGATGTGGGATCCAGATGTGCCCTTGTGAGACCTGGTGCCAGAGGAGGGTGGGGAGAAGCATCCACTCAACAACGCTTGCAGAGGGAGCGCTTTGTCTGTGGGAGGGCAGGCCCCGCCCTGGGGACCCATCAGCAACCGCCCCCTGGCCAAAGTTGCTGACTATCCGCCTGGTGGGAGAGGCAGACGCAGACATGAGCCAGCTGTGAGGGCTCAGCGCTGCCAAACCCTGAGCACAGGACTGGCCAGCTGTGCTGGGTGGGGACACAGAGTCTCTGGAGCCCCATGACATCACTGGAACAGTTGCCCTGCCTGTATAAGGTGAGCCACCAGGACTGGGGTAGGGTCACTGGGTCAACCGTGACAGCTCATGATGCCGCCGTGCCCAGTGCTGGGGATGGTGAGGGACAGAGGGGACACAACCACTAGGGAGCATGGCAGGCCCATCCCCTGCTCCAGAAGTAGGGGACTCATGGTGATATGAAGGGAGACAGCCCAGCAATAAGTATTGAGGATGCAGTAGGAGAAGGACTGGCCTCAGCCTTTAGTGCTGCTGGATGTGATGAAGTGAAGGAGAAAGGGCACCAAGTGACTACCGCAGAGACCTTGCCCTGCCACTGCCTCTGGATGAGGTCTGAGCATGGGAACTGTGAACCTTGCATGGGTCCCATACTGTAGCCACCCACCCCCACCACATCCCACATCCCCCATTTCTCAGCAGAGAAAAGGCCAGACTCTGGCAGTGGGTGGAGAGAGGCCTGGGAAGCTGGCGGAGTGTTTGCTTTGGACTCATCCCTGCATTCCTTCTCCTCCCGGCCTGGGCCCACAGATATGGCACTTCCTGTTTGGGCTGGGTCAGAGGTCAGCAGCCCTTGAGGCATTGGCCCCATGAGGAGGGCTGCTGTTTTCCCAGCTCTCATGACACCTCCTCCCCACCAGTCCAGCTCCAGTCATCCCCCAGCTGCCTCCATCTCCATACTCGCAGAGGTCAGGCCCTGGGAGGCACAGGAATTTCAGTCTGGAAGAATCCCCTCCCTCCCCACTGCTCTTACCTCCACTTAGCAAATGAGGCCTGAGGGTCTGGAGGAGAAGCTCAGGGTAACGGGGCTGCCAAGCAGGATTAAGGGGTGGAGGAGGGCAGGGGATGGAGGAGCAGTTAGCTCACAAGTGGTAGCCAGGTTAATTCTACTTCTCAGACAGGAAGCTGCTAGGCCCTGTGGCTGCTGTCAGGTGGGCTGAACCCAAGCCCAGATGCCAATCTTTCTGTGACCGCCCTGAGGGAAGCTGCGTCCCAAGGCAGCACAGACACAGCAGAGCCCCTAGTGAGCACCCGTTACGGGGCTCCAGAGGAGCCAACCGGTGAGATGAGGATTAGTGTGTGGGAAGTTTACTGGGAGGCTCTTGGGCCCACTACCTGGGGGAGGGGAGGACAGGGGCAGGAGAGTAGCTGGCTGCAACCAGTGATGCAGGCCCAGCCAAGCCCCATATGTGCTCTGGAGCTGAGCTGGTCCTGAGTTGAGGGAAGGGGGCTGGGCCTTATAGATCCCCCTGCCACCGGTAGGTGGGGCTGCCCAGCAAGAAAGGGCATGACTGGGGTGAGGTCTCGCTTCAGCCCAGATAATTCCCAAAGAGGGCCAGGAGCAGCGGGTATCTGGTGGCAGAACCCAAGTTGCCTGTCACCTTGTGCCTGCCTCCTCGTCACCCCATATCCTCCGCTCGCTCATGGCTGCACCATGCTGGGTATTGCGCTTCCCTTCAGGGCGGGTGCTGGCTTCATCGCTGGGCATCTGTGGTGGTAATTGTGATGGTGGTGACAACATAACAAGGGTGACTGGGGTCAGGTGGCAAGAAGGGAGGTCCTCTTTGGTCCCCAGATTGAGACAGGAATGAGAGGTGGTGGGGGTGGGACTGAGGGTAAGAACAGTGGGACAGTGGGGATGGGGAAGAGGACACATAAGCTAGAGAATGAGGACAGGGAGCAGTGACACACTCCTTGAGGCTAGATTGACGTCCCCTCTCTGGGTCCTTAGCGGAACCTCGCGCTTCTGATCCCACACCCCCAGCTACAGACCTAGAGCCCTGCCCATCAGCCTTCAAACTCTTCTCTAATGTGCCACTTCTCTCTGTCCCCAGCACCCCTACGTGAAGTTCCAGGATGTCCCACCTGAGAGCCAGTCACCTGCTTGTTGGCCAGCCTCCTTGCCTAGCCTCCTGCACAATCTACTTCCATGTCTTCCTTCCGACTCATATCCCACATCATGGTAAGCTTGATTCCAGCCCAGGAATCCAGGAGAGACAGGTCCAGTAAGAAGCACAGGGAGCAGAGGAAGGCAAAGGATGTGTCCAGCCTGGCATGCCCTGTGTCGTGCCTCCCCCGCCACGGCTGCCACCCAGGGCCAGGCCAGGAGACAGTGGCTACCCAGTCTCCTCCCCTACACCTGCCCTTACCCATGCCCCCACCAGAGACTCCTGGCCCTACAGGCTGCTGGCAGATTTGAGCTCTGCTCCTGGGGCCTGGCCTGCCCCAGTGGAAGACCATGGGGGCCCTGGGGTATCTCATGGCCTCTCTGTATCTCTCGGGTTTTGCAGGCAGCCCACAGATGCCGTCCTGTGGCACAGCCCTCTGTCCACCTTCCCTTGTCTGGCCACACCCCGGACCGTGCCTCTCTAAAGATAGCTAGTCACAGGCCGGCCTCCACGGAGCCCCCTTTGGACCCTGAAATTACAGCCCTGGCAGCCCGGGGTGGAGAGCCGCTGTGTGATTATGTCCTCAGGGAAAGGTCAAAAAAAGCTTTGGCATAGAGAGTGCCAGCTTTCACCGGCCACACCTCGGCCATCAGCACTGGGAAGCTTCCAGATAGTGGAGGATCAGCACACTCCGAAGCAGCTTGGCTCCCTCTGGGGCCGGTTAGCATGAGCCTCTTGGGCAATGGTCTCTGGCCCCATGCACCCAGAGAGTCCTCGTGAGCACAAGTTCTGCATGCTGCCTTGGAGTTCCAGGATATCCCAGCTCTGTCCTCCAGAGACTCCTGTGGTGGGTGGGGCCGATGCCTGGTGTCCACGGGACTGGCTCTTACCCTCCCCTGCCCAGCCCCTGAGGGTGCACAGTTGGGAATGGATGAAATCTGCAGGTTATGAGTGAGGCCCACACAGGCCGTGGACTCGGGGGCACCAGCTTGGGTTCAGTGGCTGCAGCACCCAGAAGCCTTTAGGGCCCTCTCCAAGATCCAGCTGAGCTCCAGGCAAGGTTGTTTGCTCACGAAATGATCTTGATGTACGTGTCCTGTGTTCCTGCTTGGGGATTCGTACTAGAGGCTGGAGTGTAATGGGGCTCCCCTGGGCCACATTCCTTGCATTGGGCTGGCTTTGCCAGAGCCCTGTGTGAGCACTCCGAGGAGGGGCTAGAAGGCAGCCCCTGGGCACTGCTGGAGAGCCGCCTCCCTCTAGAAGCCCTCCCTGTGCTCTCATCCCATGCCAGAACCTAAGCCTGCACTATTTCTTTCTGAGCACTCATCACAGTTAGTCACCATCATGCTTCTGAACACATGTCCTTGCTTCTGGTCCAGCAGCACATGCACTCCCAGGGTGGGGAACAGTGGAAGTCAAGGCTGACTGACTCAGTGCCCAGGGATGGGACAGAGAGGCAGAAGGGAGACCCAAGGAAGTGGTGAGGAGCCAGAAAGATCAGACAGAGGGAGCAATGTGAGAAAGCAGGAGCAACCAGGGAGCCAGCAGACACAGCTGGGCAGGGAGGCCGGGAAGGCCCCAGAAGGAGGCTGGCAGAAGACCTCTAAAGCTCTGTGCTGGCTGCTCTTTCCATGCCTGAGAAGCTCATGGGGCCAGCAACTGGGTGGGCTGGAGCTCAAAGGCATCTCTCACTGCTGCCACCTCTATAGGGACCCCCTTCAAGCCCCTGGGAGCCCCACCCACTAGGCCACCTCCCAGGCTTTCAGGCTCTTCTCTCCAAGGACTTGAACCAAAGGTGGGCTTTTATGCCTAAAGGGGACCAGCAGCTTGAAGCCTGCCCTCTGGGTGCCCTGCTTCTCTCATGGGCCTGCCTCTCTAGTTTTGAAAGCCAGGGCCTTTACAACTATAAGCCAGCTGTGAAGGGATGGACAGCCGGACTGCAGCTGACTCCAGGCCCTTCTCCATACTCAGGCGTACAGGGTGGCAATGAGCTTATTAGATTGCCCTGCCTGGGGCTCCCGCCACAGCTGCTCACCAGCCCCTCCTCCCCCTATTCTCAGCTCCATGTCTTTGCTCCCCTACACCCCACCCCCCCACACCACACCCCTCTCACTACCTTCAAGTACCTGTCCTGCACTCTGGGACCCCAGGCTGAGATAGCAGTGACCTGATAAGGGCTAGGTGGAGTCTGTCTGTCTGAGCCAGCAGTCAGCCAACAGTGTAGCCTAGGGGCTTTCCCGGGAAGCCTAAGCCAGCCTCCGGGCTCCTTCTCAAGTCAAGTTCTTGGCTCCTTCTAGCAGGAGAAAGAAGAGTTTTCTGCAGAGAAGGCCTGCAAAGCATGCTGGGCTGAGGGGCAGGCTGGTGCCAGCAGGATCACTCAGGTCTCTGCAGCCCTTTGGGGGAAATGTCCAGGTCAGGACTTTGGGGGCTTGTTTGGTAGTATTCCAGAAATGCAGGGCATGCTGGGAGAGGGCCCTCATCACCCTAGGGCTCATACTGATGGGGGCTGGGTTCTTTCTCCCACAACCCCCACACTCCCCATGAGTCGGCCACGGTTGTTCTGCCACTCATTCTTGTGGAGCTCAGGCAGCTGTGTGCATGGGCCTCCTCCTCCTCCTTCTCCTCCTCCTCCTCCTCCTCCTCCTCCTCCTCCTCCTCCTCCTTCTCTTCCTCTGCAGCCCCAGGCCTCAGGAAATGCCTTCTCTTCCTTCCTGCCTTGCCCCCATGCCTGCCCTCCCCTGTCTCCTGCTGCCTCCTCCCAGCCCTGGAAGACCAGAGGGCAGGAGGCCACTGCCTCCTGCTATCCAGCAAGGACATGCTGTTCTCAGCGTACTTCAGCTGGGGTCCAGGGTTCTTCCTATGCTGCAGAGATAGCTGAGGCCTGGGGAGAGGGAGGGGGCCAGGGAATAGAGGCCCAGGACTGAGGTGCTGCCTGGCTGGTCTGGGAGTGGCCCCCAAATTAGAGGGCCAGGCCGAGTGACTCAGTGGGCCTTGGGCTGGGTGTGCAGTTATGGCTTATTGCAGACTGTAAACCACAGACACAAGAGCCTTCCAGGCACAAGAACCGTATTTACAGAACTATCGGCCCAAACACATCCCCCAACAACAGAAAAAAGCTCCAAGGTGCATATGTACCCCATGCAAAGTGTGGCCTCATGGCCACCCCCAAGCTCCTTCCATGAACATGCCAGGCTAACAGCCGAGGGTGAGCACTGTGCTGGGGAAACTGGGGCTGGCCCAACACTTGGCCTCCCCACCTAATTACCGTGACACTCTCCCCACTGCTCCCCACAACCTCCACACCTTGCTGTGTGCACTTCTACCACTAACATTCTTCTTCCCTAATCCTCTGCTCCAAGTCACCTCCTCCAGGAAGGCTTCCTGGGCCTCTGGTGCAGCATGGGGCCCTGGAGAGACAAGAAACAAGAGTGTCCTAGTCCCTTTATTGAGATATGATTCACATACCATACGATTCACCTATTTAAAAACATACAATTCAGTGGTCTTTACTTAGTATATTCACAGAATGTACAATATCACCACAATCCATTCTAGAACATTTTCATCACCTCAAAAAGAAACCTCATGCCTTTACTTGTCAACAACCCTGCTCCCCACCACCATTCCCCATTCCCCCGGCCCTTAGAGACCACTCATCCACTTTCTGGTCCTATAGGATGCCTATTCTGGACGTTTCATGGGGAATCATACAATCTGTAATCTTTTGCGACAGGCTTCTTTCATGAAACACAATGTTTTCTGTGTTTTGGACCATCTTTCTCCTCCTACAGGCCGTGACTGAGGATGCTAAAGCTTGGTGAGGCTACATGGGCCTCGCGATATTAATCTTTCTACTGCCAGAGATGTTGGAATATGTCTGCAACAAATAGCTGTGTGTGTGTGTGTGTGTGTGTGTGTGTGTAATCACCTACAACCAAGCATGCAAACTGACTCCTCTTGTCTGAAAGGATGTGTGTTTTCTCCAGTCTCCTAGTCCCAACCACCTGCAACTGCCTTGCCCACACAAAAAAAGAGAGAGCCAGAGATGCCAACCTGGACCCTGCTTTTCCCATGTCTCCCTTCTCCGTGGCCCAGCCTCTAAGCTTTTTGCAGGCAGGCACCACAGCTTGATCAAGCTAGACGAGCGCCCTGAACTGATGCTCGTGCACAGGAAGGGCGCCTAGGCCCGGCCGCTCTCCCAGGCAGAACTTTCTAGACCCCACCTACCTGCCAGTCCTGGGCTGAACACTGAATGACTGAAAGACAGTTGGCCAGATGGACAGGACCCTCAGACCTCACCCCTGTTCTACACCTATTGGACCTGCCTCTCCCTGGCTTCCCCTGGGCCCCAGCCCACTGAGCTTTCCCCTGTCTCTGAAGTTTGGTTTGGTTTGGTTTGGTTTGGTCTCACGGGGGTTCTGTCCTCTTTCCTAGTAGTGTCTTCCCCTCTCAGTCTCCTATTCTCCCGTGCAGATCTCAGCGTCGCTTCCTACCTCGGTTTCTCACTCCCTCTAAACCCTCACTTGTCTCCCTGAAGCTGCTCCTGTGGGACACTTCTTCAATGTAGCATGAGCCCGTGACTGAGGATGGCTCTGGCCTAGCCTTGCTGCACAATGGGTACACGGGCCAGGGGAGGAATGGAACCTCCCTGGCCAGGGAGGCCCTTGGGCTATGCAGGTGGAATTGGGCTTGCCTGGGCCCTCAGAAAGTGGTCAAGCTTCCAGTGATCGCATGGGTTTTGTGGCCGATGACGGCCTCTTCCTGGGACACTTGGCAGGCTGGCCCAGTTATTAGTAAGTGGCCAGCACAGAGCTCAGCCCTGAGGAAGTGCCCACCCACAGAGCGGTGAGAGCATCGTAGGGGACCTGCGCAGATTGAGCAAGAAGGATGACTCGCTAGGTTCCTTCCCCCTGAATCACCTTTCCCACTCGGCTTCTCTG
Source organism: Lyroderma lyra (assembly GCA_004026885.1). Taxonomy (NCBI): domain Eukaryota; kingdom Metazoa; phylum Chordata; class Mammalia; order Chiroptera; family Megadermatidae; genus Lyroderma; species Lyroderma lyra. The sequence continues at coordinate 31,435 of PVJL010005208.1, read as the reverse complement.
AGCTCCAGGGCAGGCAAGCTCCGTGCTGCCCTCCTGCCGGCCCCCAGCTGAGTCCCATCGTGAAATCACGCAGACATGGCTGGTTTCTCTTTTTTAGCAGGAGGAAAAAAAAACCAAAAAACAAAACAGAACAAAAAACCTAGAGGGGTAAAGTCACTTCCAGAGTGCCCAGGAGCCTAGATCAAGCCGTTCTAGAAATTCACAACTGTTGCCTCTCTGATCCCAGAGAGCCACCTCCTTATTCAGGTCTAGACGGCCATAGGTTCTGGGCGGGCTCAGGACAGAATTCAGGGGCCACTCACTGGACTAGCAATCAGAGGTCACCTCCCCCTCATCTCCCTTCCATTTCTGCCCTCTTGCCTTCCTCTGCCCGGCCCAGTGCCAGAAAGCCAGTTCCCGCCCCTCTCTGGGCCTCAGTGTCCCCATTTGGGCAGTTGAAAATTTGACTCTCTGAGTCCGTGCCTGCCCAGAGACGCCAAAGGTCCTTGTGTGAGTGAGCGTGTGTGTCCCTTTGCTGTGTGCCCGGGGCAGGGGGAGGGGGTGCAGAGGGTGTGAGGGGGAGCGGGTGCAGCTAGCCCAGCCGTCTACAAGAAAATTGCTCCCTTTGAAGCTGCCAGGGGGGCCGGGAAGCCTGCCCCCTCCTTCCCTTCCTCCCTCCCTCTCTCCCTCCCTCTCCGCCCCACCAGCCCCCTCCCTCCTTTCCTCCCTCCCCGCCCCCTCCCAGTCGGCCCGCCCGCCCAGCCTTTAGCCTCCTTCCCACCGCCTCTGTCTCCCTCTCTCCACGAACTGCCCAGGAGTGAGCAGCTGCTCTGGACGGCCCGACAGACAGACTCACGGACTGCCTGACACCCAAGCCCTCCAACTAGCCAGCCTGCACCCAGCGCTTCCCCTCCCCAGGTAGGGCCCCCACACCAGCCACTTGCTATCCCCACTGTCCCCATGCCAGCCTTGAGCTGCCCTCCATGTCTCACCCCTGACTTTGTTGCCCTCTCACTGTTCTCAAGACGTCCCCGACCCTGACCTTGCTGCCCTCCTGCCACCGTTCTGTGTCCCTATTCCAGTCCCCACTGTCCCCTTACCACCCACCCCTGCCCCCAGGCTGCCTGCGGATTCCCATCACACTGCCGCACTGCCGCAGGCTCTTGGTCTGTGCCCCTTCATCGCCACCCTGTGGCCCCCTTGGTCCTTTCCCCATTTCTGCCTCTATTCCCCTTCTTCCAGGCTCCCTCTTTGCCCCACTTGCCTCTCCCTTCTGATCCCCCTCAGCTCAACTCCATGTCTACCCTCTCTGCTTCTCCTTTGGGGTCCTTCCCCTTGGCTGCCACCCCAGAGCATCGCCAAGGCATGGCTGGGTGGCTGGTACCCCAGCTCTGCCAATGGTCCTCTCCCTTCACTGCAAGGCCCCGGGCACACCCTGTATTCCCACTGGCTTCTCTCTGCATTCTGCTTGTGCACATCCTCACTGGGAGTGGGAGGTGTTCACCTGGCCCAGGTCAGGAGGACCTCTTGGTGCCCACCGGAGCTCAGGCCAGGGAGCGGTCCCCACTGCCTGGGGCCAATCCTTGGCAGGGGCTCAGAGACTTGGTTCTCTAGGCACACCCCAGGCACCCTGCCCAGATATTCCTCGCTTACCCACAGGCTAATGCCCTGCCTCTACCCACTTCTGGGTGAGGTGTGGATTCACGGAGCCCTAGCTGTCAGGACCCTGGGTGGAGCTGCCTGGGTTGCTCAACCCTGTCTCTCCAGAACCCCATGGGATTGGGACTCAGAGTCAGGGAGAAGGGGCAGAGAGAAACTCAGGTAACTGTGCCATATTACCCTGGGTAGGCCTGGCTTGGGGCCCCGTAGGGCTTCTGGGGACCCTGGGTAAATAGGAGGCCACAGGCCCACTTCCAAGCAAGGACACAGTCACTCCGGGAGGAATGCCTTTAAGGCTAGGTGAACTTCAAGAGCTCCCTGACTAGGTGCCTTGCCCCTCAAATGCAGCCCAGCCACTGGTGCATGGGGCATCTTTGAAATGGAGAGCCCCAGCTCTGAAGCAAAGTATAGCTGCAGGATTGCTTCCACTTTAGGAGGAGATGAGTGGCTCCTGCTGGTCCCACCCCCACTCTGACCAGTGTACAGAGTGGGCAACTGAGGCCCAGAGAGGGACCGCAACCTGCTCACAGTAGCACAGCCAGTCAGGGGGCAGAACTGGGGTCAAGACCCAGGGTATCTGACTGACAAACTCTGGCTATTGACCCCATACCATCCAGGGAACCCTCAGAGTCACTTGAGGGTTGATAATGATAGCCTGTGGTCAACTGCACTTGCACGGTGATCAGAGAGGGAGGTGGCAGGGCCACTGGCCCCTGTTCTGTAAGCTTCCAAGATGGCTGGCATGTGAAGGGGCCTGTGAAGGCACCCATGAGAGAAGCAAGGCAGAATGGAACTCTCTGGGTGTGCTGCTGAGCGCTCTGGAAGTTTGAGGGGATGGGAGCACACCCTCCCCCACCCCCAGCAGCACCATGGGTAGGTTTGGGGCCCGGGTGCTGGTTAGTGAGGGCTGCTAAGCAAAACAGTAAGCCCAGGGTCCTCCAGGGCAGGGTGGTGGGTGATGTCGAATGGGACAGACCTCACTCAGGCCAGGGATACTGTTCTCGAACAACCTTTGGAAGGGCCACTCGGATTGCAGATGTGGCCAGTCCCATCTGTCCTCATGGGGCTACTGTCTCTGCGTCCTCATCCCTCCCTGGTCTGCTAGCTCTCTGCCCTGTAGGGTCAGATTGGGACTGAAACAAGCTGGAGATGCTCAGGCCTCCCTCAGTGCCAGGAAAGGAGGCTCCCAGGGATCTGTATGCAAGTGTACAGGCTCATTCACAGTGAGTGTACATACGTGCAAGCGCTTCCTGGTGATATGCCACTGCCTGTGCCATCTGCACCCTGGGAGAGCTGGTGCTTGTGTAGAGGCACCTTCATATGAAGCCTGCCCGTGTCTGGCTACCAGGGGCCATCACGGGGGAACCTGTGAGGGCAGGACTACGTGGGTGCGTCTGAAAGGAAGGCACAGGGCCACCTCCAAGTCACTGGGGTCAGGCAGCAGGGGCAGGCTGGGAGCCAGGCAGCAGAGAGGGCTCCCACAAGAAGCCATCTGCTGAGTGGCTACCCTAGCTCACCCACCCTCTGGCCCACCTTCAAGCCCCAAGGACCCCGGTTCCGGTGAGCATTAACCATCAGATGCTTTTGTGCTCTGCCTACCTTGGAGCAGGGACCAGGGTCTCTGTCGTATAGATGGGGAGTCTGAGGCCCAGCCCCTTCGCCAATGGATCTGGTGGCAGTTCTGTGCTGGCCCATTTTAGGGGCCCAGAAAGTTGGGGTGCCAGCCCTCTGACCATAGTGTGGGATGACTTCCAAGCATCAGCCCAAATTCTCCCCAGTCCCACCAGCAGCCCTGGTCCATCGGAGGAGGATGAACAGAGAAGAATAGGAGGAAAGCGGGTATTTGTAAGACGAGAAAGTTTCCTTCCTTCAAAAACTTTCTGCTGTCACTCAAACAAGATCACAGAGTATCCCTTCTAGTGCCATTGGCAAGTCCCCAGAGGAGGAAGTTGTAATGAGTCCATACATGAGTGTTTGCACGCTGATCCTTCCAAAGTGCCTTCCCTTGCCTCCCATCACCACCCGGCCTTTGAAGCCCCACCTATTGGGCCACTGGGCGTTTGTACTGCAGATGGCAGGTCTGGGGCCCCTCATCATCCTCGCTCATCTGCCAACATTCCTGATTGTTACAGAGGTCTTCCCAGGCCCACCAAGACTTCCTCTTGCTCCTCTGGATGGGGTGCCCCAGAGTGGGAAGGCTTGGTCCCTGCTCTGAGCTGTCCCACCCACACTTGTCAGTGCTACTGGTGGGAGGGGCATACCAGCTGAAAGGCTTGCCTCTGATAGAGGCACTGCGGGGGTGACAGTGGCTCTCAGGGTCTCAGTGGCTCTCACCCTGGGGGGTGAGCTGTGGGATGGGAAGAGAGCATAGGCTCCCACTGAAGGCAGGCAGACCAGGGCCCTGCCAGCTCTGCCCCTTCCCCTGCCTCCTGTCTTCTTCTGCTCACACACTGGGCCATCCACAGAACCTTTCTGTAATCTCATCTTAGAGAGAGCCAGTTGGGAGTGAGCAGAGGGGGCTGTGCTGAGGAGATGGGGAGGGATGTCTGCTCAGTCGTGTCCCAGGCTTGGGGCCCGCTGAGGGTAACTGGCCAGCCCCATGGCCAGGCCCTTCTCCAGTCTTCTAGAGCAGCTTCCCAGATCTCCCTGGAGCTGTGGTTCATCCTTCCACCTTCCAAATAGGAGGTCCTGGGGTGAAAGCCCTTCCCCTACCTGGAGCCCACAGACCAAGGGTCCTCAGGGCCTCCTTCAGCCCCACTGGGATTCCAGGTTCCTGGGAGCCACCCCAGCCCCACCCAGTTTAGCCTCTCCCTCCACCCTCGTTGCTTTGGGTGGGAGTAGGTCCTGGAGTGACTGTGGAGGGTGCCTTCTTGCCCAGGGCCCACCAGCCTCAGCTCTTTCACATGCTGTTCGGCTCCCATCACAGCCGGCAGAGGAGCACCAGCATCACTGACATTCCTGAGCCCAGCGAAGGTGCAGAGACTCAGATGACTCACGTCTCCCTGCTCCCTGTAGTGACACTTAGGGAGTGGTGGGCTGGGAGAGGTCCCAGACTCCGTGTAACTCTGAACTCACCCTTGCTTCTCTCCTCTGGTGGGTAAGATGGCCAATGGGGACACAGCAGTCAGAAGCCTAAATGGCCACAGGATTGGAGATTTGGGGAACAGGAGTCGAACTTGAAGGCAAGGGGCAGAAGGCAGAGAGAGGCTGACTCTGGCAGCCCTGTCCCAGGAGACAGGAGAGACTGGGGCAGTCTGGGAGGCTGAGGTGAGTGTGATTTTGGTCCTCTCCACAGTTAGGAGTCCCACCTGAGCCTTCATTATGATCCCCTGGGTCTTGGGGGCCACCCAGCTACGAAGAGGCCTGCAGTGTGGACGTCCCGGGAGGGGCTGAATGTGAATAGGTCCCAGAGCCTCGGGCTGGCTGCAGCAGGCTGAGTCCCACCACAGCCCGGGCCCCTGGCAGAGGGCTGGGACCCTGTGCAGGGAAGGGGCTGCAGGAAACCCTGGGCCCAGGAAGGGAAGGGGCTATGGGTCTTCCTTTGGGGTGCCTGGCAGCTAGTGCTTCTACCCTGGGAGCTGAACCAAACTCCCTGGCCTTGGCCTGGCTCAGTGAGGAAACCAGGCAGGCAGGGCTCTGGGTGCCAGGCTGAGAACATCACCCACCCAGGGTCTGGCGCCTGCCGGGACCTAAAATGCTCAGGGGAATTTCCCTGGTTGGCCGGAATGACGGCTTTTCCAGGCACCTTCCTTGCAGACAGAGGCAGAGCTGGCCTGGTGGGCGTGCTGGGGCCAAAACACTGCCATCAGACGCATCAACAAATGCGGTGGTCCCTTCAGGCACTGGGGAGCTCTTGATGGTGGCAGCCAGAGAGAGGTGCCGTGTTTCCAAGGGAATCATGATACAAGGGGCACAGGACCCACAGAGCAGGGCCCTGCTTTTTCACAACTTCGCTTCCCAGCCGTGGTGAGGGAGCTGCGAAAGTCTCCTCGAGGGAGCTGGGGGCTGCTCCGGCCCCTGCAAAGCCCAGGGAGCGTGGGATCTTGCGGCTTTGGAGCCTGCAGGGAAGTCCATGATCACTGGCAGAGGATGAGACCAGACACAGGGGCAAGGAGACAGGCAGACAGATGGTGGAGTCCCAGCTCTACCATTTACTCACTGTGTGGCAAGAGTTTTGGGCAAACTCTGAGTCTCAGCTTACCCATTCATCGAGGGGTAAAAAAGGGTGCTGCCTTCTTAGGGTCATTGGGAAATCACTTGAGTCCCCTGCCCCACCCTGGGAGGTGATAGCATCCTCCCTCTTCAAATATTCTAGAACGTGGTGAGGAGCTCAGGACTTCTTCAGTGAGCGGAGGGAGAAGGAAGGGCACACAGCTCAGTTGCAGAAGGACCAGGAAACTTAGGACTCCCAGGTGACCTGGGTCATCTGCTGCCTCACTCCTGGTATGGCAAAAGGCCAGCAGTTTGACTCTCCTGCTTTCCAGACGTTCCCTGACAGGGTGGGTGGGGACACGTGCGATGGCTCTCCTGAATGTTGTGGGGAAGGAGGTCTGGTCTGGCCAGCACCGGCTGCCTCGCCACCTCCCTGGTGCCAGCTCTTTGCAGCCAGTGGGGTGGCTCCCTGAAGCCTCCAATGTCCATGTCCGGGTCAAGTCTGTCCCTGAAGACCCAGCTCTGTCCAGTCACCTCAGCAGCACCAGGGCCACAGCAGGGAGGAGCTGCCCTGGCTAGCCACACCTGGATACCTGCTCCCCGTATAGCCTGGAGGACATGCTGAGGCAATGGTAGTGGGTTCAGGGTGGCCAGTGTGTAGACGCAGACAAGGTGGGGCTCAGGGTGCAATCCCTCCCCTCTCCAGCCACCAGCCTCTCACATAGTCACCACACACACACACACACACACACACACACACACACACACGTGGGCTTCGGCAGACCCATTGGATGGCACACGTCCTTTCAATGGTTGATACCCAAGTACAGATTAGAGCTGACAGGGGGTCAGTGGGCTGGGACCTGGGACAGTAGAGAGCAGCCAGGTGTCAGCCTGGGCAGCACCCTTGCCTCTGGCCTGCTGGTGGAAGCTGGGCCCACAGGGTTTGGTGAACAGGGTGGGCTGGGGTAGGGGAGAAAGGGCACCCTGAATCGCCTGTCTCCCTCTCACCCCTCCCCACCTGCACAGTGTCAATGACCTGGCAGGGCTGAGTGGAAGGTGGCCCTCATGTCAGAGTTCAGGTCGGGTGGCTCAGTAGAGCCAGACACCTCAGGTTGGGGCCATGGGACAGCGCCTGGCGTCTGCGACTTGGCAGCTGTGGGCCACACATCTGCCGGCGAACTCCCTGGGCATGCCAGACCTCAAGTCCTGCTCCCGCCGCCCTTGGCCTGGCCTGAATGCCTGGCACGACCCTTCCATGTTCTCAGAGGCTGCCAATGCATCTTGTTTGGCTGTGACCTGGAGCAATCCTGCTTGGAGGACTGCGCTGACTTTCAGAGGGCCAGACAAGAAGGGCCCTATTGGGTCGGAGGCGCAGGCTCCAGGAAGCCCAGCCTCTTCCGTCGATCACACCTGTGGGCCCCAGGCCTGAGGCCTCACGGCCATTACCACTTCTTTCCTTTGCTCTGAGGAGGTGGGGTCCAGAGAGCTCAGAGCACACTTTGATGGGGCTCCAGGCCCTCCCTAAAGTCCTTGGGGACAGTATAAGGAGACCAATGAAGGAAAACCAAGGCCCAGAGGCCCCCGGGTAGTGTGCAGTGATGGGGTCGGGGGAACTTGCAATGGGTCTCACAGTATCTGTCCATGTGCGCCTCCCACTCCCTGGGCTGCACCCCTCCTGCCTCCTCCATGCTCACAGAGGGGGTGGGGGCAGTGTGACGTGGAAGGAAGGCAGGGCCGCTCCTAAAGTGGGGCAGCGGGGCCTGTCTACAGCCCTACAGCCCCCGACCCCAACAACCAGCAGACTCACATTCCTCCCCCAGGCCCTCTGCACTGCCCACGCTGAGCCAGCCACCCAGAAACACCCCCCATCACCCCCATGCTGTGCTGAGGGGCACTGCTAAGGCTTGAAAACTCAGGGCCTGGAGCGGCCCGAGCTGGACTCCAAGCCTCAGGCTGGGTAACTTGAGGAAGATCTCTGGGCGTCAGTTTTCTCTCCATAAAACGGAGATACTAATCGTGCTAGATGCAGGGGAGCCTTCCTCCTGGGCATCCCCTTGAGGCCCCCTTCCTGGCTCCTTCTGGCTCTGTGGGAGCCTCTTGCCACCTCCCGCAGGCTCAGTGTCCGGCCGGCCCCCTCCCTTCTACATAGTTCTGGCTGAGTCTTGTGCCAGTTCCTCGGGGGGAAATGAGGGCTGTGCCGGGAAGCCCGCCCGGCCCCCATCCCAACAGCTTGCCCACTGCCTGGGCCCAGCCAGGAACCAGGGAAAACCAGCCAAACCTTGTCGTCTGCCTCTGTCACGGGGCCCTGATGTAGGGCCTCTGAGCCCTCAGCTTCCCTTCCCCTCAGAGTGAGCCCACGCTGGAGCCAGGCTGGCCCCCAGATGCAGCGACATCAGGCAGGGCTGCTTTGAGCTGGCTCAGCTCCTCTAGAGCCGCCATCCCCCCCGAAAGCAGTTCACGTGAGACCACGTGCTTGGCCTTCCCAGCACCTCCCCATCCTCTCCCCTGGTGGGGGGGCCAGACGGCAGGGCAGAGGTTCCCTGTGGAGACCCCCAGCCCTTTCTGGCCCCAGCAGGCTGGCCAGGGCCTGTCTGCGCCCGCCTCTCCCCACAGTCTCCCCTGGGCCTGGCCAGACCACCCCACCCCACCCCACCCCCACCTGTCCAGGTGGACTGTGGATCCCAGATCCTTCCAAGGCTCCCGCTGGGCATTCTAGCCCTGACTCATCCCCCCTGTGAGGTAGCAGCTTTGGCAGGGGTGCCACACAAGGGGGGAGCAGTCTCCTCCCTCTCTCCCATTCCATCTTGCTCTCCTACCTTCATCCTGCCCTTCCTGTTTTCTTCCACTGAATCCTCCTCCTCCTCCCGACCCTGGACGTCCAGTAGCACCCGGGCAGGGACCCCTTGGGGTGGCAACAAGCCCGAGAGGCCTAGGCCCGCCCTGGTCTGCCCTGGGAGTTGAAAACTCAGGGAAAGAAGGAGGGACACACTGTCCAGGTAGGCAAGCCCGGGGGCTTCTCCCTAATCTGTGCCAAGGCCTTCTGGGGGTACCCTGGGTCCTGCTTGGCCAGCCTGGGGCTGGTGGGACCTGGGGTGGGAGCCAGGGTGGCTGGGTGTTACCCCGGCATGGGAGACCCTCGCTTTGCTGTGTGACCTGGGGTAGGCAGGCGACTTCTCTGAGCCTGCCCCTGCGGGCTATGCACTCAGGAGGGCTGGTGGGGCCTGCGGGGGGCACTCTGCAGCTTAGTCATCTGTACCATGTCCTGGGCCCTCGGCTCCGCCTGCCCTGGCTGCCAGAAAGACTGCTCCATTCCCTCGGGGATGGAGGGAGCCAGGGTGGGCCAAGTGACCTGCTCAGCTAGGAGAAGTGTGAAAGGTGGGCAGCAACACAGGGATAGATGGAAATCCGAGGTGCAGAGCCGTGTGCCCAGGCCTGGAGGAGGCCCTCGGCCCTGGTAGCCAAACCAGCCCCATGTCAACTAGCCTGCCGAAGAAAGCAGCAGGCAGGGCCGAGCTGCTCCAAAGGTGCTGGACTGGAGTGAGCCCTCCACCCCCAGGGCCACCCTTCCACTTCCGCAGCCAGTAGTCAGGCTCACCCAGCCCCACTTATGCCCCAAACAACCCCTCCCCCGACCAGGATGGGCCCCAAGTGAGGGCCTCCCTGGGGTGGGGCCAATTCAGGTCTGCAGGAGGTCCTGGCGATTGGCTGGGCTCCCTGCCCACAGATGCACCCAGGGCAGCCCCCGCACCCCACCCCCCACCCCCCAGCCTAGCACTCTAATTCCTGTTTAACGGATAGGGAAACGCTGCTGGGACTTACCCAGGAAACCCTTGTAGGTAGGAGTGGTGGAAGAAGCAGGGGCTCTGGCATCCCCCCCCACACAGTACAGAACCTTCCGGCAGAGGAGCCTCTGGCTGGGGGGCAGCTTCTGCAGGAGGAGGAAGGAGGCAAGCAGATGTGGATGCCAGGAGCAGGCACGGGCAGTGAGGCTTCCCCCTGCCCCCACTCCACTGCCTGGCCCGGGGGGCCTCCCGACAAGCCTGACCCTGCCCGCCACCCTGGCAGCGTCTGTCCCCCTGGTGGGGGGGCCTCTCCAGGGAGCCCGGCCGTGGGCAGAAGGAAAGGAAGGGTGGGAGCAGATGTGGGAGCCCCAGGGCTCCGTGGGCTGAGCCGGGGAAAGGCTTGTGGGCCAGGGTAGGAAGCCAAGGCCCTACGGAGCCCTGGGGAAGTGGGTGGGGGCGGTGCCCCCTCCATCTTGGCAATTTTATTTATGGAAGGACCTCTCTTTTCCCACCTTGCCTCCATGGCTAGCCCAGGTCGTGGCCCAGCATGTCTTGATGTCTTGGCCTCTTGACTTTGTTAGAAAAATGTGGATGTGTTGTAAGGTGGGGGGGCTCAGGCAGGAAAGGATGCGACTCATAATCCCCTAACTCAACCCTGCCTGTGCCCACATTGCCTTGAGCATGTGGGATTGGCCTGAACCACAGTGCTATCTTCAAAGTGTGGGGTGGAGCCAATGGTGGGGTTTCTCTCTGTCTCCTCCACTCACCTCACTGACTGCCCCCCGCAGGCAGCTGCCAGCTGACTCAGTGGCGGGGGGTCAGGGGGGTACTGCAGACTCACTAACTGCGAAGACACTGCATTGCCCACTGAAGCCAAGTCCTGCCTGGGAGCAGAGGGGAGCAGAAGGAGGTACCCTCATCCTGCCAGATGCCTCCTGGCTACGCACGCCCCCTTCCTCTGCTGCTTAGGGCCAGGGTCTGACTGTCCCCGGTGATGGATGGGGGACCTGGTGTCAACACACACAGAACCCCAGTCCCTGGTGTTGGGAGGGTGGCCAGGAAAGGGCCCAGAGGATGGGCGTGGGGACTGTCTAGGTCCTCCTGACGGCCCCTTCTCACCCTGACTTTCTAGGCATGCCCACCATGTGGCCCTTCTGGCTCCTCACGTCCCTTCTGGCTCTGAGCCAGTCCCTGCCCTTTGAACAGAAGGGCTTCTGGGACTTCACCCTGGACGATGGGCTGCCCATGATGAATGACGAGGAGGCTTCGGGTGCCGACACGACCTCGGGTGTCCCAGACCTGGACTCCCTCACACCCACCTTCAGCGCCATGTGTCCTTTTGGCTGCCACTGCCACCTGCGGGTTGTTCAGTGCTCTGACCTAGGTCAGTTCCAGGGCTGGGTCGGGAGAGGTGTGTGGAGGCGCAGGGGACACATGTCTGTCCTGTGGTATAGGTGTGGAAGGGTGGGAGCAAAGATGGGGTGACCCTGAGCAGGCTTGGGGATGCTGATTTCAGTGTGGTAGGCTGTCCAGTTGTCTGGCTGCAAGTGAGTGGAGAATGAGAAGAGTCTCTTGTCTGCCAGCTCTGGAGTTTCTGCTGTCTGTGGCAGCGCCCCTAGGTGTGTGTCTGCATATGTGCATGTCCCTGTGCCCTGAGCCACTCTGGGGCCATAGCCAGGGCTCACACTGGTGACGGCAGCACTGACCCTTAGGTCTCAAGGCGGTGCCTAAGGAGATCTCGCCTGACACCACACTGCTGGACCTGCAGAACAATGACATCACCGAGCTCCGGAAGGATGACTTCAAAGGCCTCCAGCATCTCTATGTAAGCCCGCCTGGGCCCTTTCGAGGGGCTACAAGGAGGTGGGCAGTCTGTAGCTGTGAGACTGGGTCCAGATGGGTGTGTGTGTATATATATATATATATATATATGTGTGTGTGTGTGTGGAGTGCAAGAGGGGACAGGGGGCCCACGGAGTCCTGAGAGAAGTGTGGAGGCAGACGTGGTGGGAGCACCCTGGATCAGTTTCACCTGTGTGGGTGGCAGCAGCCATAAGTACATGACAAGATCATTCAGCCCAATTCCCTTTACAGCTCAAAACTTTTTCATTTTATTGGTTTCTCCCAGGAACACAGGAAGAACAGATTTCATTCTAGCCAGGGTGCAAGTGGGGAAACTGAGGCTCAAAGAGGTAGTGGCATTGCCAGGCCTGAGTGCTGACTCCCTTCTCTGCACTCTTCCTGTGAGCACAGATGGATCTCCTTGAGCCTGGGACTCATATCTGTCAAGTCCCAATAATCACCAGCTCAGGTGGTAGGGGAGGGAGGGAGAGGAGAGGTCAGGGTGGGCTGGGGAGTTGATACTTTCCCCTCCAACACCCACCCCACCTTAGGCCCTCGTCCTGGTGAACAACAAGATCTCCAAGATCCATGAGAAGGCCTTCAGCCCCCTGCGGAAGCTGCAGAAGCTCTACATCTCCAAGAACCACCTGGTGGAGATCCCTCCCAACCTGCCCAGCTCCCTGGTGGAGCTCCGCATCCATGATAACCGCATCCGTAAGGTGCCCAAGGGCGTGTTCAATGGGCTGCGCAACATGAACTGCATTGGTGAGTGTGGTGCCGGCCTGGGACAGTCCTCACCCTGGTAGCTAGTGGTAACGGTCAGGGAGGAGGGCCTCTCCCAGCTGGAATGGGTCTCATGGAACATTCTGGAGCCTTGTCTAGGGGGCATGCCCCAGAGCACCAATACAAGGTGAAGACAAATTGGGAGACCGTAGAGAGAGGGAAGGGGAAGGACCAGTGCCACCAGTCAGCCAGCCAAGACCCATCAGAAGCCATCCATTTCCTCCTGCTCCCCCTGGCCCCAGAGGCCGATGCCAGGGTCAGTGCCCTTGGGGACTAGTGATGAACAGCTAGGAATCTGCAACTCTCCGGCTAAATTAGTGGAACTGCTTTTGAGGGGCAGATAGGGAAGTGGGTGGTTAGCAGGGCCGGGCCAGTCCAACCCAAGCCAGGAAGCCAACAGGCCCCAGGGTGTGCGGGCATTTGCTCAGCTCTAGTTCCGGGGCTGAGGGGGTCTCTCTCCTAGAGATGGGCGGGAATCCCCTGGAGAACAGTGGTTTTGAACCCGGAGCCTTTGATGGCCTGAAGCTCAACTACCTGCGCATCTCCGAGGCCAAGCTCACTGGCATCCCCAAAGGTAGGAAAGCAGCCTGTCACTCCCATGCTGGGTAGAGCTGGGGGGCTGGAGCCTTCTAGAGCCACCCCATCTCAAGGAGGGCTTTGGCAGCCCTCCCCACTACACACAGCACCGGTCCACACTTGCCTGCATTCATCTCAGAGCACCCTTTTTGCCTGGCAGACCTCCCCGAGACCCTGAATGAACTGCATCTGGACCACAACAAAATCCAGGCCATCGAGTTGGAGGATCTGCTCCGCTATTCCAAGCTGTACAGGTGGGCTGGGGGACCGAGCGAGGTACCCTGCCCTACAGTCCTCTTCTCTTCTGGTCTCTCAAGACCTCTCATCTACCCCTTCACAGGCTGGGCCTGGGCCACAACCAGATCCGCATGATCGAGAATGGGAGCCTGAGTTTTTTGCCCACCCTGAGGGAGTTGCACTTGGACAATAACAAGCTGTCCAGGGTGCCCACTGGCCTTCCGGATCTCAAGCTCCTCCAGGTGAGAGCTGGGGAGGGGGCAACCCAGTGCCAAGTTCTCTAAGACTGGGGGAAAGGAGCAGCCCACATCCCCAGGGCAGTTCCTCGGCCCCCTGCACTCCCCAGCATATGTGGGGCCCAGGTACTGAGTGGAATGAGACCTCACTGTGCAAGTGGCCAGCTGCGTGTTCTGGCCGCTTGCTCCTGCTTTCTCCACTTCTATCTTCTCATCTGGAAAGAAGCAGTCACAAGACTCCTCCCTCAGTGCCACCAGTCTGTGCTGAGAAAAAGGAGGAGGAGATCGGGACAGCAAGGAGGGCAGGCCACGGGCGGAGAGCGTTTGCGATGGATAGGGAGGTGACCTGGTAGATATTGGAGCTGAAGGTCTCCCAAGTGGGTGGGACACCGGAAAGGTGTGGCAGGGCCTGGGAGGTCAGGGAACAGTGAAGGTGTAGAGGTGCACAGATATGTGCCAAGACAGGGACAGCCCAGGACAGGAAGGAGCTGATGGTGGGGGAGGGCAGTACAGGGTCTTGCCCAGGGCTCTCTCGGGGGCCTCATCCCTGGCTTGGTTTCCAGTCACACAGATGAACTTGGCCTTGCCCAGCCGTGCCCTGGCCCTCAGTCTCTTCCTTAGCCCCATTCACTTCGGCCAGGAGACCCACCATTCCCACGGGCTGTCCACCCAGAACCTAATCCTGCTGAGCTCTTTGTCGGGCTGCAGGGACAGCAGCAGTCGCAGCAGTGCCTGCAGTGCCGGGCTGAGCGCGCCCTCTAGTGGCCAGTCCCTCTCCGCCTGTAGAGGGCGCTGCTGCAGGTGGAGCTCTTCCCACTATCATTGAGCTCTTTGCTCCCCCAACCTCCTGTTCCCTCTGCCCCTCCCGTAGAGAGGGGCTTCAGGAAGGTGGGGAAGGCTGGTAGAGGACAAGTGGCCTTGAGGACTAGGAGGAAAAGGAGCCCCTGCAGGCTCTTTCTCTTTTCATGCTCCCATCCCCCCCATCCCTGGAGTGAAAGGCTGCTCACCTTGTGGGCAGACTGGGAGCCCAGGGAACTCAGAGGGAAGGCCAGGGGACCTCTCTGAGCTCAAGGTGCCGGCATGGACAGCCCCCATCACTTGCCCCCCATGTGCCCCTCACCTCCCACCCACCACCCACCCCACCTGAGCCCCTCATCCGAGCCCCTGATTACACACCCGCCTGACCACCAAGCTGAAGCCTCCCTATGATGAGAGAACCAGGCCCTTCAAAGGGCCATGCAGATGCAATTCAATAAAATGATGCTGGCGTGGTGGCCTGGGCAGACTCGGGGAAGGTGGTTGGGTTGCCTGGGCCATCGGCACTGAGCCTAGGCCATGCTCCTCTGCCCCAGGTGGTCTACCTGCACACCAACAACATCACCAAGGTGGGCGTCAACGACTTCTGCCCTGTGGGCTTCGGGGTCAAGCGGGCCTACTACAACGGCATCAGCCTCTTCAACAACCCAGTGCCTTACTGGGAGGTGCAGCCAGCCACCTTCCGCTGCGTCACCGACCGCCTGGCCATCCAATTTGGCAACTACAAAAAGTAGAGGCAGCAGCAGCCTTTCGGTGGCCTGGGCGGGGTCTCTGGGGAGCACAGCAGATGTCCTGAAGCGGGGAGGCATAGCAAGGGAGCAAAGTCAGTGCCCAGCTACACCCACACCCAGCCCCACCCCTGGTCCCCAATCCCCACTTGCTGCCCCCTGACACCCTTACCCTGGCTCCCTAATGTGCAGGTGCAGTAGGAGGCCCAAACCCCATTCCATGTCCCTTGGCTTCAGAGTTGCCCCTGCCCCACTCTCCCCATCATAGCCACTCAGAGGCGCTTCATCAATTTTCTTCCATTTCACCCTGAAACCAAATTGTCCAAGGCTCCGATCCAAGGATACTGGTCCCTGGGTCTCAGGGGCAGAAGGGGACCTGCAGGGGTGGAGACAGCAGACCCTAGTGAGCCCACATGCCTGCCTGGTGCACATTCCTCCTCCTTATGAACTTCCAGCTTCCAGCCGTCCTTGGCCCAGTCTGTTATCCTTGGCCTCTCATGGCCCCTCATCTTTATGCAAGTTCATGGCCCATCCATCTGAGCCTGCTTGCTCTACTGGCCCCTGGACCAGTCCTCTCCCTCTCTCTCTGTCTCTCTCTTTCTCATCCTTTCTCCCTTCTCTCACATCCATGGGCTGGGTCTGGTCTCCGTCACGCTAGCCCTCTGCCCAGACCCTACCCAGGCAACCTGGTGAATGGGGGCAGCTACCCCCACTGCCTGCCCTGCCCAGGCCTTGCCTGCAAGCCTGGATGACCCTGGAGAAGGCAATGGAGGCGCTGCACCCGTACATGCTCCAGTCAGCAAGGGAAATCATACCCTGGGAGTCTGACCCCCTGGGAGGAGCCCAGCACCCTACTGGAGTCCCAAGCATGGTTTTTATTGTCCCCCTTCCCCTCACAATGGCTAGGTCTCCCCACCCCTCGCTTCCAGCCCTTGGTGTGGGGTTTTGAGCAATCACACCCAGCTTGAGGATGGGCTGCTTCTGAGGTCAGTTGTTGTCTTTCAATTAAAGAAACACTGTGCAATATGGCTCTATGTGTCACCACTGACCAAGCAGAAAGGGGAGCCATGAGGGGCCACCTCTGGCCAACTTCCAGGCTCTGCTTCTCTGTGACTCCTCCAAGCCTGGGGCTTCCTCTTTGCTGCTTTCCCTCCCTCAGGTAAAGGTCCTTGGAATTCCCAAGTCCAGGGCTGGACAAGAAGGCCCAGGCAACCAGGAAGAAGGCCCCGGCCTGGCCCCTTGCCCTTCCTTTTAGGCACTTCTATTGCCCCAGCTGTCCGTAGACTGGGCTCCTGAAGTGGACCCACCGAGGCAGTGTCTGCGCTACCCGAGTGGAGCGTTGGCTGAGCACCTGCAGGCTGCAGAGCATCAGGCTAGACTCACCCCTCCCAATGGAGGGCCTGACTGTCCCTCTTGATGGATTCCTGTGTTAGCACCAGGGGACGCACTCCCAGGCAGGGCAGCCTGCTGTGTGTGTCTGCCTGTGCTAGCCTGGCCTGGGTTCCCCGCACAGCCTCCACCCCGGAGGGCACACTGTGAGCCAGCAGAGCCAAGCCCGGGTTGCAGAGTACTGACACCAGCTTCCAAGAGAGGGTCCAGAACTTCATGCTGGAAAGCCTGCTCACTGGGGACACAGGTCTGTTCCAGAAAGGGCAGTGTGCGGGGACAGTCCCCAGAGCAATGCCCCTTCAAATGGCATGACCAGAGAGCTAGAGCCTGCCTGCTCTTCCTTCATCTCGCACAAGGGCCCTCTGCTTCAAGTGGTAGAAGAAAGAGCTCCCAGGGGCAACTACAGGTCACCCACAAAAATAAAGCAAGAGAGAAGGAACCCGAAGGTGCAGTGCACTGGCTCCGCACACACAACTGCATGCCCTTCCGCCTGGCCTGGTTCCGGGGCACCCAGCATTCCCTGGTTTCTCCTTTTGCGGATGGGAGACACCACTCACCATGGTGGCCCAGTGATAGAATGTCACCCGTCGGCATCATAGCACTATTCTGGGCTATGTGCTCCATGGCCCGGCAATCTCTGCTGAGCTGGGCAGGCTCAGGGCAAGGGCACTGGCCAGGGGCCAGGAGTCAGGGCCTCGGGCAAGTCCCCTGGCTGGCCGGCAGGAGGGGCAGTCAGCATTGGGACCTGGTGGAGACAGAAACATGGAGCCCTCAGGCCGTTTCTTTATGGGCAGGTCAGGGGCACCTGACCAGGTTGTGCAGGTCCAACAGAGCCCTCCCACACACACACCATGAGTCCCTGTCTTCTCTCCCTGCCTGCCTCCCTTCCAGCCTTCGTGCCATGTCCTTCCTCTCTGCCTCCCTCTCATGAGAGACGCAGGTGCCGTGACAAACCAGTTGGACAAGGAATAATGCCGGTAGGTGAAGAGGAGACCCTTGTGGCTGGGACCTAGGAAAGGTGTCTTATAGGTCTGGTGGCTCCACCCTTCACAGTAGGAGCCAGTGCTCTGCAGGCGGGACATACACTCTGCTCAGACCGGAGGCTGTGAGGCACACAGGAGACTGCTTGGGCCCCCAAGACAGGTGTTTAGGAAAGTCAACAGGGCACACCCCGAAAGGGCTTGTGGGTCATAGTTAGAGGGGAGGGCTTCACCCCCACAGTAGTTGGTCAAAGACGAATTACTTAGATGATTAATAATCATAGGAAGAACAAGAAAAGAAGAAGGAGAAACAGAAGCAGAAGCAGAAGCAGAAGAAGACAAAAGTTGAGACTGATTGGGCTTTTAAAAACCCCACCACAACATCACGGTTACCCCCACCAACTGACAGTTCCCATGGTCACTTCATGCCATGTGAGGCATCCTCCTCACAGAGCTCAGGGCCCAGCTGCGGTCACAGGAAGCCTTGCGGTGGCCAAGCTGAGATGTGGGTGAATGGGTGGGCTTGGGGGGCCCAGTTAGAAAGTGCAGGAAACATAGAGGAAGGACCAGATTCCAGCCAGATTGTGGGTTAAGTCGGAGCCCCTGAACATGGGGACAGATTGTGGGATGAAAGGAAAGGAGCGAGCAGGGTGGGAGTCTGAGGCCCCTGCAGGAATGCCAGCTGAGGGCTGGAAACACCCCAGGATTTGTGGGCCTGTGCATGCAGCTCAGAGGAGGGGTCGGAGCCCGAGGGCAAGCTGGGGCCGGAGTACACACACACACACACACACACACACACACACACACACAGCAATGAAAGTCATGAGAACAGCTCAGTTGGGGAGGGCAGTCCCGTGAAAGGAGAGGCCGCCAAGGAGCAGACTCTGAGTGACACGGGGCTGGGGTGGGGGACATTTCCAAGTACTTATTGCCAGTCAGGTGCCTTCTGGATGTGGCAGGGCTCAGCTGGAGCCTAAGCCGAATCCACTGCTTAGGTTTAGACAAGTCGGGGCTTGTTGGAGGGGGTAGCCAGCCAGATGTCAGCAGGCCATAGCCAGGGATGGGGGCAGGGCACCTGAAAGGGACAACCCCTCTTTGAAGGGCCTGAACAGCCAGTGGAGTGGCCTCTCTGAGAACCTGGAGGGCAGTGCTCCTCCACCGCTGGTTCCTCTGTGGTCTCCAAGCCCCAACTCTGTGGACTCCAGGCTCTAGTCTCAGGCCCCACTCTGGATATGTAGGGTGAGGCACCATCCCCAGCGGTGGCACAGAGCCACTGAAAGGCCCCCAGTGCCCACTGCACACAGGCTTCCAGGGTGTGGCCAGAGTGCCTGGAGGCTGGAGCTGATCTGACAAGAGGAGTTCGGCCATAAGGACCACCTCCTTATAGCCAGTCACAAGCGGTTGGGTGACACAATCCTGGCTTTCTAGAAGCTCTGTGATGGAGTCTATTGAGGCCCAGCATCTGGGAGTCTGGAGGAGAGGTGCACCATGGGTGGGGTGCTATGGGGCAGGGGCTTCTCCAGGGCCAGGGCCAAGTCGGTATGAGTTTCCCAGGGTGGATGTCACCTAGGACCACAAGCAGGTGGCTTCAAACAGATAGATTTCTTTCATAGTTCTGGAGGCCACGAGTCCAAAATCAAGGTGTCCTGAGGGCCATGTTCCCTCTGAAGGCTCTCAGGAGCATCCTTCCTCCCTCTTCTAGCTTCTGGTGGCTCCGGGCGTCCCTTGGCTTGTGGCTGCATCATTCCAGTCTCTGCCTCCATCATCACGTGACCTCCTGCTCTGTGTCCGTGTGTCAGATGTCCTTCTGCCTCCCTCTTATAATGACACTGGTCACTAGACTGACCAGATGTGCCATTTTAAATGAGACAGAAAACAATGGTACTGTCCTACTTCAGACAGTACACATGGTCAGCCTACTGACACCTTGAATTCAGCCCAGTGAGACTAGGCTGACCATATGTACCATTTGAAATGAGACAGTACCATTGTTTTCTGTCCTGTTTTAAACAGGACGTCTGGTCAACCTATTTGTCACTGCATTTAGGGCATGCTTGTCCAACCCATGGCCTGCGGGCCTCATGCAGCCCAGGATCGCTTTGAATGCAGCCCAACACAAATTCTTAGATTTTCTTAAAACACGACGAAAATTATTCATGGACCTTTTTAAAGCAGATCAGCTATCCTTAGTATATTTTATGTGTGGCCCAAGACAATCCTTCTTCCAGTGTGGCCCAGAGAAGCCAAAAGGTTGAATACCCCTGATTTAGGGCCTGTCCAGATAGTTTCAGATGCTCTCCCCATCTCAAGATCTTAAGTTAATCACATCTGCAAAGTCCCTATTTCCAAATTAGGTCGCAGTCAGGCTCCAGGGGTCAGGACATGGACATCTCTCTGGGAACATTTCATCCTGCCATGGGGCTGCATGTAAATGCTGACCCAGGGGGCCCTGGAAGATGATGGCCCCCATCTTGGGCGGGCTGGGGGGCTGGTTCTGTGATCTCAGCCAGGGAAAGATTGGGCACACAAAGAAGAGAGGGGGCCCAGGACCTAGCCAAAGGTTCCCCCACTTCAAGGCTGGGCTCAGGAATTGCTGTCCCTAGAGGTGGCTGTGACAGCCGCACCAAAAGTGTCAGGAGGGAAACCAGGCAAGGGAGAAGGGCTAGCAGCTGCAGGCCCACAGAGAGGAGAGGCCTGGTGACATGCAGTGGCCGAGGACCTGGAAAAGAAAGCATTCAGAGAGTGGAGGAGAAGAGGAGGACTGAAGAGGGCTGGAGGCAGGAGATGAGAGTGGAATGATGAGTCAGTAAGAAAAGGGAGAGTGGGCTCCTTTTGCAGTGTGTGAGGGGCACAGGCGGAGGGTGGGCCTCATGTTCTTGGCTTTGTTTCTTAGGCTGAAAGTACCTGGTGGGGAGACAGTACGCAAGTAGCCATTGACAATGTAGGAGTGGGGGGGCAGGAGGGAGCAAGGGCACAGTGGGGACCGGGAACAGGCAGAGGAGGGCACAGGGAAGCGGGGACGTCTGGGCCACTGGCCAAGAACCTTCCCCTGCCACATCCCCAGTCACAGCCATGGGCCTCCCTGGAGGGGCTCCCTAAGCATTGCCAGTGCAGATGATGGAGCTGGAAATAAGGAAGAACTTCCTAGAGAAGCCCTCTCCACACACCTCTGTACAGATGGAGAAGCCAGAAGGGGCTGACGTTTGAGGAAAAGCCACCAGTGAACTACCAGATCTTCCCTCACTCCCAAGCCTGGGACCGACTAACTCTAACCACAAAAAATTGGGCCATTCCCTCTCCTGGCCCATTAGCTGCTTGGGGATTGCTATTTGCTAGGGACTAGGGACTTTGATGACATCCTGAATGGCTGTGACTCTGTCCCTTCAGCCTTCCTGAAGGCCATATACCCTGTTCCTTAGGCAGCTGACCTTGGCCTTAGTGGGCTTCATCAGAGTCACATAACATGGTCATCTTTGGCCTGGGCTAGCCCTGGGCAGGGCCCCTGAAGCGAGGTAGAAGGAGAGGTACAGGAGCCTCAGTGGGTGATCCCTGCCTCAAGCTTTCTCTTCCTCTCATCGAGAGAGGCCGTGTGCTGAATGTAGGGAGAGGAGATCACATCTAAATGCCCAACCCAGGCAGCCAGCTCCAAGCTCTAGGAGCAGGATGGACTTCACATGCTGATACCAATGCCACCATGAGAACAACAGTCATTAGCAAAATGAACATGCCCCCAGGAGTGATGGCGGATGGGGACATCACCTCTCCTAGCCCATTAGCTGCTTGGGTCTCCGAGGGAAGGCATTGTGACACCATCCCAAGAGAGCTTTCTCTCTTTCCTTCAGCTTTTTCCAGGCCTGCGTGTACGGGTCTTTCCCCTCCCTTCTCAGCACCCGTCTCTTCCCCATGCCTGTCGTCCCAGAGCTGCCCACACATATCTGCTGGGAGGCTGGCTGATAACTGAGGTGTTTGTTATCAGCCAAGTCATACCCCCTGCTGAAGACCACAGCCTGCCCCTACCTCCTCTAGCTCTGGAGCCAGGGGCCTCAGGTCTGGCATGCCCAAGGAGCCTGCCACACTGTGGGAGGCCAAAAAGGGGACCCAGCCCAAATCTAGCAGGGAGGGGAGGCGACCAGCTTTCAGGAGGTATCTCCGTCTCTCAGAGTTCCTCTTCCCTTATGTGGGTGCCCTTGGGTGGCTGGGGCCCCATCTCCCAGCCAGGGTGAAAGCTTAGCTTCAAAACTTGCTCCAGGTGTGGTCTGGTGCCCCTCCAAGTGTGGAGTGGCAAGAATAACTCCAAGGTGGCTGGCTCTCGCACAATGACATGAGATTCCATGAGCAGCACCAAGCTGGTGATAGGTGTTCAGAAAATCAGGAGCTGGCTTCAGCTTTTATCTTTCCTATCTGGGCACGGTGGATCAGGCAGGTTGGGCTCTGGGGCTACTGTGGGACCAAGGGGTTCTGAGGCCATGACAGCCAGACCACTGTGCTAGAGCACCGCCCTCTCTGGCACACCTCTAATGTGTGTCACAGCCCTTCAGGATGTTGTTGAAGTCCTCAGTCCCCAGCTGGCTTTCAAAGAGCAAACACCCAGGAAAAGGAGCTGGGGGTGGAGTGGAAGGGGAGCATGTGCATGAGTGAGTGTGTGTGAATGGATGTGTGGGTGTGCATGAGAAAGAGAGATGGTGAACAACCATGTGAGTCTGTGTGAGACTTATGAGTATGTGACATAGTGCAACTGTGGGTGCATAACTGAGTGGCTGTGTGAATACATGTAAATAACTGTAAGTATAAATGTGGGTGACTAGTTATGTGTGTGAATAACTGAGTGTGTAAATGTGTGAGTGTGAGAGCATGTGACTGTGTGAATAATTGGGTGTGAGTGTCTGGCAGTGTGTGAATAACTGGGCATTATGAGTGTGAATGTCCATGAGCGAGCTGCGTGACTGTGATTGAGCATGTGTGTGTATGAGCATGTGTGAGTGAGCATGTGTGTGTGCATTAGTGTATATGAGTGAACATATGTGTGTATGTGCATGAGTGTGTGTAAGTGGTCATGTGTGTGCACATGCATGAGCATGTGTGAGTGAGGGTGTATGTGTGTGCATGAGCATGTGTGAGTTGGCATGTGTGTGCATGTGCATGAGCGTGTGTGAGCAAGCATGTGTGTGCATGTGTGAGTATGTGTGTGCATGAGCATGTGTGTGCATGTGTATGCATGTGAGTGAGCATGTGTGTGCATGAGCATGTGTGAGTGAGTGAGTGTGTGTGTGTGTGTGTGTGTGTGTGTGTCTGTGCGTGAGCATGTACAAGTGATTACATGTGTGTGCACGGGCATGTGTGAGTATGTATGTGTGCATAAGCATGTGTGAGTAATGTGTGCATGAGCATGTGTGAGTATCAGTGTGTGTTCATGAGCATGTGTTCATGAGCATGTGTGTGCATGTGTATGCATGTGTGAGTCAGCATGTGTGTGCATGAGCATGTGTTCATGAGCATGTGTGTGCATGTGTATGCATGTGAGTGAGCATGTGTGTGCATGAGCATGTGTGAGTGAGTGTGTGTGTGTGTGTGTGTCTGTGCGTGAGCATGTACAAGTGATTACATGTGTGTGCACGGGCATGTGTGAGTATGTATGTGTGCATAAGCATGTGTGAGTAAGTGTGTGCATGAGCATGTGTGAGTATCAGTGTGTGTTCATGAGCATGTGTGTGCATGTGCATGAGCGTGTGTGAACAAGCATGTGTGTGCATGTGTGAGTATGTGTGTGCATGAGCATGTGTGAGTATCTGTGTGTTCATGAGCATGTGTTCATGAGCATGTGTGTGCATGTGTATGCATGTGTGAGTCAGCATGTGTGTTCATGAGCATGTGTTCATGAGCATGTGTGTGCATGTGTATGCATGTGAGTGAGCATGTGTGTGCATGAGCATGTGTGAGTGAGCGTGTGTGTGTGTGTGTGTCTGTGCGTGAGCATGTACAAGTGGTTACATGTGTGTGCATGGGCATATGTGAGTATGTATGTGTGCATAAGCATGTGTGAGTGTGTGTGTGCATGAGCATGTGTGAGTTAGCATGTGTGTGCACATAAGCATGTGTGAGCGAGCATGTGTGTGTGCATGTGTATGTGTGTGCATGAGCATGTGTGAGTGAGCATATGTGTGTGTGTGTGTATGAACATGTACAAGTGATTATGTGTGTGTGCATGGGCATACGTGAGTATGTATGTGTGCATAAGCATGTGTGAGTGTGTGCGTGAACATGTACAAGTGATTACGTGTGTGTGCATGGGCATACGTGAGTATGTATGTGTGCATAAGTATGTGTGAGTGAGCATGTGAGTGCATGCGTGAGCATGTGTGAGTGATTATGTGTGTGTGCAGGTGCATGTAACCTCTGCTTGCACTGAGGAGTGCCGGATCTCAAAGGCTGTCCATAGAACCAGCTGCTTCCTGCAGGAGGTGCAGACTGCAGGAAGGTATGACAGTCTCTTTGCCCAGAGAAGAGACCTTCTGCAGTGCCTTTGTGTCCTTTTAGGTCTCTATCACAGTGGCATCTCCTTATAGAAGCTTCCCTGAGTTCCCAGCGCCGTCTTTCCTCTCCCCCAATTGATGGTCTCCCTGGACCCTTAACCCTCCTATGGACATGTATACACTCTCTGCCTGCCAGCTCCCTGTTTTGTGGTCCCTGCCGCATCCCCAGTACCCAGCCCAGGCCTGTTTGTCCAAGGCAAGAAAGAATTTGTGGCTGTGTCCCAGCCTCTTCTACCTGCCACCTTGCGAGGCTGAGTCCTGCGTACTCTGGGATGGTGATGCTCACCGTGGACCTGTCACTTCCCTTTCGTACACATCCAGCACCCCTTCCTGTGCTACCCCCACCACTTGCACTTCTGCTCTCTGCTCACAGATGATGGCAAAGGCCTGATGTGGGCTTGAAGGCACCCACTGTCTCTGGAGCTCGGGATTTGGGGACTTTAAAGAGGCGTGGCATAAGCCTATGTCCTCCAGCCAGGCAGCCGGGTGTCCATGGGCACACACTTGGGTCTCTGGCCAACATTATGCCTCTGCATTAGTGGGTATGGTCTTCTCTGCATTGGGGTTTCTCTGTGCGTCTGCCTCCTCTGTGTCCATGAATGTCTGTGTGCCTGTCTCTGATGTCTACCTGTGTGCAGTGTTTCTGTGTCCTCTATAATGGGGTTTGTGTGATAAACTTTTAGGGTTACCGACTTGGAGATTTTCTCGCAAGTTCCAGCTTTCCTTCCAAAAAAAATGCATCTAGATGCCACTCTCAACAGTTAGCAGGCAGTTTCAAGACGATCACCAACACCCACCCCAGGCAGGGGCCCAGTGACCCCACCTTACAAATCAGTTACCCAGCTCCACACCAAATTTGACTGTCAGATAGAGGGACCCAGAGGGCAGGGGTCTCAAGAGGAAGCGTCAGCCTGATGGCCCAATCTGGTGCTCCTGGCTCTTTCTCTGAGCTCCCAGGTGCCAGGGCCCCCAGTTTTCAGCCCCACCCACCCTACCTCCTGGGGCACTGCCAGACCTGGAAGGGCGGGCACCCTGCACGTCCTGGGGGTCAGAAGGGCGCGCACCGGGCTCATGGCTCCGGAGTCCCGCGGCCCCCGCGCCGCGCGCCGCCCCCCGCGCCCGCTCCCTCCTCCCTGTTCCTCCTCCCCCCGCTCCCTCCCTCCTCGCTCCCTCATTCCCTCCCTCCCTCCGCGCTCAGAGCTGCGGCTGGAGCCGAGCGCGCCGCGTCGCCCGCTGCCGCCTGTGCGGAGCGTGGGGAGCACTCGGCCGCAGCCCTCGCCCGCTGTGGAGGGTCGCGCCCGCGCCACCGGCCAGGCTGCCCTGTGCCCGGGCCTTTCCGTCCTTGGAGCGGATCGTTGCCCGCCGGGCGCCCGCCCGCAGTGACAGTGCCTGCGGGAGCCGAGGCCGCGGTAGCGGCCGTGCCCATGACCGGGTAAGTGGTGCCCCGAGGCGCGCGGGCACCGCCTGGGTGGGCGCGGGCGGGCGCGGGCGGGGCGGGAGGCCCGGCAGGTGGCAAGGCCATCAGGTGGGGAGACGCGGGTGCCCGCCTGCGGCACCTGCACCCCGCGCCGGGCCTGCGTGTCCTTGCGGCACCGCGGCCGCGCGTCACCCCGGGGCCCCAGCGAGCGGGCAGCGCCCCGCACCCAGCACCCTGCGCCCCGCATCCCGCGCGCACGCGCATCCGCATCTAGGGAAAAAGGCCGCCGGGGGCTGCGGGCGAGGTCCCGGGAGGGCACAGCCAGGGCGCGGGGCCTGGAGCAAGCTGGCCGCGCGCGCGCACCTCCTGAGCCTCGCTGCACCCCCTTCTCCATGCCCTCACACTGTCATTTTCCACGACACACGGTCTGAGAAACCCTCACACGTTCCCACACTGTCCCCGCACGCCCACACTGACGCCCAGCCGACCCCGCCGCTGACATGGGTAGTGCCAACGGCAAGCCATCCCTGCCACACTTGGATAACTCCTTCTCCATCCCTCCATGCACAGCTGTCCTCCCCCTCCTCACCTGTGTGACCTTGGCCAGAAGGCTTCTCCTGTTGGGGCCTCAGTTCTCTCAAGGGTTTAGCATTCTGGAATTTGGTGTGCTGGGGCAGCATCTCCCAGAGGAGGGAGCCCTGGGTCTCCCCCCTTGGACAGTCCTTCAGTTCTCTGTAGGACCTAGTCTCCTTCTTAATCCTGGCCTTGCAGGCTTTAGTGGCCAGGCCAGCTGAGGGTGGGTGGCCGGCAGGGTGGGTGCCTGGAGGGGACATCGGAGAACCCTGGGTGAGTGCCAGGGTGAGGAGTGGAGAGAGAATAAGGCAAAGCTTCCTCAAGGGTCAGGGAAGGACCAGCATCCCTCGACTGGTCACTTGACACTCCCGGACCACAGGAGTGGGGCCACTCAGATTTCAAAGATGAAGCCACAGGGACTCCAACCTAAAGTGGGTCCCTGACAACTGCAGGGCTGAATCCAGCCTGACCCTGGCCATCCCAATCTCCCCTGGTTCCTTGCAAGGATTTGGGTGCCAGCCTGGCGGGCATCCCCTTCATTTGCCCACCACCTCTGTGCCGTCACCCCTTCTGTCACCCTTACTGGTCTGTGAGCATCTTAAGGCAAAGACTGGTTCCTAATCGGTGCCAGCTGCTCAAGTGCCCACCACAGGCGTGGCTGAGGGTGAGCACAGGTTTGTGTCAAGGCACGTTCACGACCTTGACTTCACTGAATCTGCAGAATCACCCAATTAGGGTGGCAAGGCCTGGATTTTCCCCCATTTTTCAGATGAGAAAATTGAGACCCCGAGAGGGGGAGGGACTTGGCCCTACATTGACTGGATGGGTGGATGGCCGAGGACATTCCCATGAGTCTGATAGAGGGAGTGTCTCCCAGGTTCAGATACAGTTCTAAGCTGGTTCCTGGACCTCTCAGTGGAGTCTCACCATCAGTACCAAGGGTGACCCGCTGTTTTCATCACCCGCTTTCACAGTTGAGGAAACCAAGGCCACAGGGCTCATGAGAGAGGAGCTGGGATGTCCAGCCTCAACTAGCCCTCAAAGGGGACTGCCTGAGTCCCTGCCGGGCCTCGACTGAAACTTGGCAGAGGGTCCAAGGGTGTCGGAAGGGGCTGGGCAGTTGCGGTCCCAGGGTATTGATTGTCCCTGATGCTAGCTAGCCTTGATGAGAAGACAGGCCAAGGACACAGCTAGTCTTGATCAGATCAACCTGGTCCATGCCCAGAGCTGCCAGGTGGTTTGAGCAAAGGGGCAGGCGGCTCTGGCACAGACATGTGTGTGTGTGTTGGGGGGGGGTGATGCAGGCAGATGGCACTAGGGCGGCGTGGGAGGGGGCTTTGTGCCGAGCCAGAAGGAGAGCCAGTCCTATGGGGAAGGAAGCCCCGGGCTAAGAGCGCTTTGGCTGGGGCTGGGGAGAGAGCTATAACCGTTGCAGCAGGCCCCTGAGGGCCACTGAAGGCTTGGGGGAAATCCTGGGTTTGCTGCCACCTCTGGGACGGATGGTTTTGTGACCTTGGTCAAGTCCTTTCCCCTGCTCCAGGCCTGGGGAGGGTGTGGGGTGGGCCTCAGTGGACTCCGCTGACATTTCAGGATTCCCAGCTGGAGCTTTGGAGGTTGAATCATTTGTGAGCAGGGAGAGTCCCAGGCAGTGAGTCAGTGAGCTCTCTCCATCGCAGAACAGTCTTCTCCCAGACCAGGAGGCAGCCGAAGGGTTCTGGGGTCAGCTTAAGCCCCTCCCCCAGCCCCCTCTTGCCTTCCTGGTGAACAAGATGAGAGTGCCCTGGGCCCCTGGGGGCTTTGAGAGCTGACCTTCAGCTGGGACTCTTAAAGCCAGTGAAGCCAGGCCCAGCTTCCTTCCTCCCATCTTACAAAGTGAGTGGTCAGCACTTTTGTGAGCTATGCCCATTGCACTCCCTTCCAATATTTAACTGATGGTCACTGCCTCTATCAGAGGTGACTAGCACACATAACGTCGGTAATGACAATGATAGTAATAAGGGCAGTCATTTTGTGCCAGGCACAGTTAGTTCTCAGTTCTTCACAGACATCCTCTCACTTCACTGAAACAACAACCAAATGTAGCTAGGGCTGTTACTCTCCCCATTTTGCAATGAGGAGACTGAGGCCCAGAGAGGTTAGGCAACTTGCCCAAGGTCACACAGCCAGTGGATGCTAAAACCAGGATTGGAAGGCAGGCCATCAGGCTCCTGAGTCTGGTCTGTGCATGTAACCTCTAGTTCCACGGTCTCTAAAAGTCTGTGCTGAACTCAGCACAGTGGAGTGCTATACATGTGAGCCGATTGGGAAGGGCATGTCCAGGCCTGAGAAGACCGTGCAGCTCAGAAGCTGAGCCACCTGTGCCCCCCACCTACCCACTGAGAAAATATGGACAAATCACGGATTTATATCAATCTGAAGCAAGTTGGGGAGCAATTTGCCGTTCAGTAGGTCTGCTACGTGGCTCCTGAAGTGCGCCTCTACAAAGGGGCAGTCTCGGTGTGTGTAAACGGGCCCCGCGTTGTGGCACCAAAGGCAGAGGCTTAACTCTAAGCAAGGACGTGCTCCCGCAGAGCCTCACCAGTGCCCTGTCCGAGACGGGTCCAGGGGCTGGGCTCTGGCTATGACTTTGCAGGGCATGGTAGGCAGAGACCTGGAATGTGCAGATGCCTTCACCCCCCACCCCCTGTCATTTCCCAGAAGGCCACTTCTTTAGCTGGGGCCCCAGCTCCTCAGTGTTCCTCTCTTCCTCGCCCTGGCTGAGCTGGCAGAAGCCAGGCCAAGTGGCGCCCGGCTGGAAAGCCCTCCCCTGCCTGTGCACCTTCTGTTGGGTGGGAGGTACTGGAAGTGGGCCTGAGAGTGCCGCCTGGAGAGCAGGATCTGAGCCCACACGTCACCAGAACGGAGGGAAAGAGGCTGTCATATATAGGAGCAAAGGCCAGACATCTTGGACTACCCAAGGTTGGGAAAGGGACGAGGCCAAGGTCACACATGGCTGGGTAGATGGTAGGGGACTTGGGTCACAAGAGTTTTGCAGAGACTTGGGTCCAAATCAGTTATGTGAAGGGGATCCTACGGTCAGTGTCTTTGGAGAGTGCCTTATTTAAAGGAGTTCGGAGCCTTATTCGGTGTTCTGTACCTGGGTCTCTCAGTGAAAGGGAACCTTTGATTCAAATGAGAAATTCCTACAGTCACAGTCTCGAAGCACTTTCTAGAGCTGCACAGTCCCATGCAGTAGCCAGTAGCCACAAGTAGTAACTTAAGTAAAATTTAAAATTCAGTTCCTCATTCAGACTAGCCACATTTCAAGTGCTCAGTAGGCACGTGTGGCTGGTGACTACTGGATTGGATGGTACAGAAAGAACATTACCATCACAGCCAATGCAGACCCGAGTCCTCACATGGACCCTGAGGCCACTCCCATGCCTACTCCCCTGTGGCCCCTTGAGAGGGAGTGAGACAAGCAGATGTGGATGCCTCAGGTCAGCCGATCTGCCCCCTAGAGAATCTGGGGGGCATTTGCCACACTGACCAAGACCAGCCCAGGTGCATCCAGACAGGCGGAGGAAGGAGGTGACAGCAGCCCACCACGAGGTGGAGATGTCTGGCCTGGTCCTGCAGCACGCTGACTCCAGTGGCCATGGCGGGCCAGCTCTGTCCTTGCTCCGCTCCAATGAGGCCTCCGCCTTGTGCTCAGAGTGGCTCACAGGGGCGTGCTGGGGGGACCTGAGCGCCACTGGGTTTATTAAAAAAATAACATTTTCTTTTCATTTAAAAATAATGCTCTTAACATGTGTGCTCTTTATAGACAATGCATGCGACACAGAGAAGTAGAAGACATAGGAAGCCCCCTCCATTCTATTATCAAAATAAAAGCCAGTGCTTCCATTTTACTGGGCTCGTTTCCATTCTGTTTTCTTTGCATAGGCTATTTATTTTCACATTACTGTAATTATACCGTGGGCATAATTGTGTAATCTATTTTTCACTTCACATAAGCATTTTCTTTATTAATATAATCCGTTCCTAAATGAATTTTTTTCAAAATGGATGTAGCTTAATTTTTTTAAGATTATGAAAGCAGTAAGCGCTTATTGCAAAAATAAAGCAAAAACTTGAATGAAAGAGCAGGAACTACAAATGCTCATTCACTCGTGCAGCAGCTATTTATCAAGCCCCCAGGATACATCAGGGTGGTCCTCAGGGCTGAAATGATCATTGTTAATAGATGAATAATATTCTCTCAAGAGAGTGGAATTCGCTTAATTAGTTGGCGATTTGTGGAGATCCATGCAGTCAGATGCGTCTCACTCGTACGTGACACTCTGCTGGGCACCTTGATGGGCAAATGCTGGTTCTGTCCCAAGGAGAGCGCCCAGACAGAAGTTCAATCGGCCAAATTCTTCTCCAGAAGGGTTTCTCAGCATGTCCCAAGAGTTGGCTCACCACAGCATTGTCAGTGTACCATAATCAAACAACAGGACATAAATATCTTGGTCCAAAGTATCTGCTTTCTTTTCTGTTTCTTTAACTGATGGCGAAGGTGAGCGTTTCTCCACGTTTATTAATTGGATGTCTTTTTTTTTTTTTTTTAGCAACTTGTCCCTCCCTCACCTTTATTTACTGAGGTCCTACTGTTTCTCTTATGGGTTTGAACAAACTTGCATGTTGCAAATAATGTTTTAAACGTCTTTGTTCTTTGCCTTTTTATTTTTTCATGCAAAAGGTAAACACTTTCTGTCTCACAATTTTTTTATGTAATTTCTTCCCCTGCTTCTAAGCTTACAGAATTCCTTACAGAAATCTGAGAACTATTTGTGTGTGAGTGCGTGCGTGTGGTTGCATTTAACTCTTTAATCCAGGGATGGGTAAACTTTTTCTACGAAGAGTCAGATAGTAAATATCTTCCACTTTGCGGGCCACATGGTCTCTGCTCCAACTGCTCAACTCTGCATGCAAGCACAAACACAGGCAGAAACGAATGGGCGTATCTGTGTGCCAATAAAACTTTATTCACAAAAACACTTAGCTACCAGATTTGACCCTTGGGCCGTGTTTAATCCAAAGGAAATTTGTCTTGAGGAATAGGAGAAGGTGAGGATCCAAGGTACATCATTTTCCTGAGTGCTCACACATGGTCTCCATTTCTTCTATCAGATCTTTGACCCCTAGTGGGTGACACCTTCTTCAACACAGATTCTGAGGTATAGTGGGGAGTCACATTTTGTAGGCTGTCTCCTTCCATGCTAGTAACTTGCATTTACTTCTCAAACTTGGTATCTTTTAATACCTAACTTGCAGTTCCCAGCTCAATAATCTTAAAGCAAAACAAAACTCCTTTATTCTTCGTCCATTGAACTTTAGAGCCATTTGGTGAGTCCCTTTCCCCTCTCTCCCCAAATCAAGCATTGGGTCACACATTTTCTGGGCTTCTTTGGGGTTCCAAGCGGTGGGGACTTCCCCGTGGATTCTGTGGTGTCTCTGCCTCCACAGATGCTATGGGGTTTTACTCTGGAGATAGGCAGGGGAGGCAGGTGTGGGCGGGAAAGCATCATCAAAAGCAAAGGCCCACAGATGAGGAGGCCGGATGGCCGGTGACCCAGGATCACCAAATCGTCTGATTAAGAAACAGGAAAACCAAGCTGGCAGTGGAGGAAGGGCCCGGGGGTGTGGAGTCACTGCTGGCTGGCTCCATTCCGGATGCTGGGGACTCAGAGGACAGGGATCTGGTCTTTCTGCTTCCCTTTGGAAGCCAC